>PVKC010026644.1:0-16041 GCA_004027635.1 Crocidura indochinensis
TTCCAGCAGACCCCACCTGACAGTTCAGCTGGAGCAAATCCTGGGCTCTGTCTGGAACCCCATACCAATGCTCTCTAGCTTCCCGGGGCTCCTGCAGTCCATGACTCTCTCTCTCTCTCTCTCTCTCTCTCTCTCTCTCTCTCTCTCTGTTTGCTGCTGTCTGGATCTGCTGCTTCATGTTCATGTGATGGTGGAATTTGTGCTGGATTATTTCCTTTGGATGGTGACAGTAGTAAGAGGTTCATTACTTTGATGTCTGTTGTTTAAGAGGATTTTATGATACAAAGATTTTTTTGAAAGACCCAAAGTGCTGGGGATGGCGGGCACCCAGGCCACAGTTGGTACCAGGAAACCCCCCCTGAGTGTTTGAGGTTGGACCTGGGCCTCAAATATGGCAGGCACGTGCCCCAGACCTTGATGGTACAAAGATAATATGTTGCAGTGCATATAGACTCTAAGTTCATTTGCTATTCAGCAACTGCACTGAGAGGTGTGAACAAGATGGGAAGGGTTCTAGTCCTAGTCGAACCCAAAGGAGAAACAAAATGGGGGGCTTGTCACCAACTGGGACCACTGTGACTCAACACAGTGCTTATACTGAGTGCTGGGGACTACTTTGACTAGGATTTTCAGTGTGTCTGCCCACAATGGTGGCCATGCACACACTCTGGCTCCAGGCAAGTGTAGGAGTCAGCAGGAAGGTCCATTCTGGGAGCATTGACTTCCCCAGGGTTGGGGAGCCAGTCAACCTCCTGAGCAGTGACAGGGCTGAGGATTGGTTATTATCAATGCCTGTCAAAGGTGGCTCAAGTTGGATGGTTATTGCAGGAAGGACCAATAGGAAGCTGCAATATAGGGCTGGGCATGGGGTTGCTGAACTGGACGTGGGGTTGCTGGCCTGGGTGTGTGCCACAAGGCCCTGCACACGTGGCAAGGTTATTGGGTATTTTGAACACAGAGCAAGCAGCCATGCCTCAAGTCTCAAGTCTCCTTGGCTTCTCATTCAGCATATAAAGGGAGGAAAGATGGGAGGAGGGAAAAGAGGACAGGGAGGAGGCAGAGAAGAGGGTCTTAGGGGACCATGTAGTGCAGGGGATTAAACCAGGACTGACTGTAAGGCCAGCACTCCACCGTGTTCTAGCTCACAATTTCCCCTGTCCTCTGGAATGTATTTTCAAGTCTCTTTTAAAAAAAAACGTGTTTGATTGATCGGTTGTTGGGCCACATAGAGTGGCACTCAGGGATTTTCCTGGCTCTGCACTCAGAAATTGCCTCTGGCAGACTGGTGCACCAAATGGGATGCCAGGAATCAGGCCAGGTCCCTTCAGGGTCAGCTGCATACAAGGCAAATGCCCTACCTCTGTGCTATCTCTCCGGCCCCTCAAGTCCTATATCTGATGAGGAAAACAACATTTTCTTCATAATCTTGCAGAAAACCATTAGGTGAAAAACACCTGATGAGGCAGGGAATTTTTAATCTTTTTTTATTTATTTTTTTATGTCTTTATTTAAACACCGTGGTTACAAATATAATTGTAGTTGTATGATTACAGTCATGTAAAGAACATCCCCCTTCACCAGTGTAGTATTCCCACCACCAATTTCCCAGATCTACCTACTCCCCAACCTATCCACACCTGTACTCAAGACAGGCT
This sequence comes from Crocidura indochinensis, assembly GCA_004027635.1. NCBI lineage: Eukaryota > Metazoa > Chordata > Mammalia > Eulipotyphla > Soricidae > Crocidura > Crocidura indochinensis. The sequence goes on from PVKC010026644.1 coordinate 1,656, forward strand.
TTCTTTTTCCGTCATTTATTCACATTGCTATGATAGTTTTCAGTGTAGTTATTACTCTAACTGCACTTATCACTCTATGTGGTGAGCTTGATGTCATGAGCTGCACTTACATGGGAACTTGGGGGGAAATAAGGGTTGGGACTGAGGCAGTAAAATTTTGGAAATGAGCTTTGTAGGGCAGTGTCAAGGTCACAATACAAAGAAGAAAAAATTTCCAGTGACTGTTCCAACATAAACTAGTACTAGAAGGGCCCACCCTCCTCCCAGAGCCCATTCCAATTAGTGTAGGTAGAGGTAGGGGGAAAGCCTGTTGACCCCTATAGAGTCCACCTAGACCGGCACCCAGTGAAGGCCTGAAGTCCAGGGGAAAACAGTGGGTACGGGTTGGGGCCTGCCAAGCTTCCCAGCACTCCCCAGGCTAGGGAGAAGGGCTCCAGTATGGAGCCTCCCCAAACCCCCATACCTAGCAAGAGCTGTTCTCCAGAATCAACGAGGAAACCAGAGGCCAGATGTCTGCCTGCCCTCCACCCCATGTACCTCCCCCCTGAAGTGTGGAGGGAGGGGGGAAGCCTGAGGACCTCTAAGAGTCCACCGGAACCCACTTCTGGCCGTCTGAGCTGGCACCCAGGGAAGGCCTGGAGTCAGGAGAAAAAGACAAGGACAGCTGGGGGCCTGCCAAGCCTCCCAGCACTCCCCAGGCTAGGGAGAAGGGCTCGGGTATGGGGCCTCCCCAGTCCCTATACCTGGCAAGAGCTGGTCTCCAGAATCAAAGAGGAAACCAGAGGCCAGATGTCGAGGCAGGGAATTTTTATTAAATCTTACAAATTGTTACTTTCACAGCTTAAAATAGCAAATACCTACAGCCTGACTTCCCCTGGCACAGGAAGGCATTTTCCCATTTCTGAAGTGTTCAAAATTGCAGATGTATTTGGTGTTTGCTGTGTGTTTTCCTGACGAAGTGAGCATAGATTTGTGGGGCTAATTCTGGTAGCAGGTGGTGGCGCTGTGGGTATCAGTGTGAGTTTGTCTGTTTGGCCTAATCCCAAAAAGAGCAAGACCTGCTTTGATTTGCAGGCGAGAAAGGTCAATGGGCACCATGTGCTCCTGTTTGTTGGTCAACTTAGATGATGCTGAGACCCAAGTTTGTTTCTGTGCTTAAGAAGCAGCTAGCATGGACCCGGAGAGATAGCACAGCGGCGTTTGCCTTGTAAGCAGCCGATCCAGGACCAAAGATGGTTGGTTCGAATCCCAGTGTCCCATATGGTCCCCCGTGCCTGCCAGGATCTGTTTCTGAGCAGATAGCCAGGAATAACCCCTGAGCAACGCCGGGTGTGGCCCAAAAACCAAAAAAAAAAAAAAAAAGAAACATCTAGCATGGGACCAGACAGGAGCCTAAATTGTGGCCATTGGGACACGAGAAGGCCTTCCATCTTTGTCTGGGGGAGGTGCATGCACCCTTAGGGTCAGGCCCAGTGAGTGTTAGATGCATCCCTGGGTCCTGGAGGATGGTCCTTGCTGCTGATGCAGGCCAGAAAGACATTCGCCCCCAGGCATTCAGAGCTTCCAAACACTTCACATCTGTGGATGATCCAGACATGGGCCCATCAACACTCCTGATAAATGTGGTCAAAGCCCTGTCACGGGCTTTGACCACATTTATCAGGAGTGTTTGGAAGCTCTGAATGGTTTGAATTCTCACAGGAGCTTGTTAAACGGCAACAGTAGAGAAACATTTCAGTATTTGCCCATACTCAGCGCTCAGCATATGCAATGCTCACAATACTCAGATCCATCATATTTGATACTCACCTCATCCTCTAGTGCTCACCATACTCAAAACCCATCATAATCAGTGCTCACTATACTCGGTTCTCATCATAGGCCTGGGATTTATTTTACACTTAGTACCCATCATATTCAGCACCTTGTCCTTATTCAACACTCACCATACTCAGCACCCCATCCTAGCCAATGCTCATCATACTCGGTACCCATCATACTCAGTACTCATCAGGGTAATATATGAGAGACTTGAAGCAGATAAATTCTGGGAAGAGCTAAAGGAGGGAATTGAGTCCTCTGCAAGGTTCAAGGCCCTGAATGGAGTTGCATGTCATTGTGGTTTGGGGGGAGAAGGGGTTCTGAGAGGTGACATTGTAGAATCTGGGCCCAGTGAGCAGTTTTGTGGTGACTGTCAGCTTGGGTAAGAGGGACATGCAGTAGCTCAGATTGGTTCCAATGTTGCTCCACAATCCAGTCAAAGGAAAGAAAAGAGGGAGGGAGGCCTGGGGGTTCTTGCAGACTGGGAGGCTTGTGTGACATGGTGGGAATCCAGGGGAGGAGACTGTGGAGTCTGTCCACTGTGTTAGTGGATCTAGGTGGGAGTGGTGGGGACCGAGGAGGAGAGAGTTGGGGCCACTGCTATAAGGCGGGACTTCCTGGTGCCTCCTGGCTGTAGAGACAGGCCTCGAAGGGTGCCACTCCTTCCCATTGTTCGAGGGCCTCATTCCCTGCCAGCCCACAGGGGCGTGGACACTTGGTCCTGCCCAGTTGCCACAGACTCCCCTTGTGTCCGGGTATCTGCTTGCCTGTTTCCTCTGTGGGTGGGGTGTGGGAACGAGTGTTGCTCAGAATGAGGCCTTAGCAGACATGGATCAGCAGATAAGCACTGACGGCACCTGGGTGCTATTCGTGACTGATGGGACAGACTTGGACACTGGTCACAAGTGCTGGACAAGTCTCCCTGCCTGACTGCAGGGGAATTTAAAGATCAAGGAAAGAAACATCATCCTTGGTCCTGTTTTTCTTCTGAGTCAGTTTCCCTTGCCCTGATGCTCAGGAAGGCGAACTATGTCTGGGAAGGGCCTTTTCCACTCCAGCAGATCTTCTCTAGCACTCAGTTCCTCTGGGGGATCCACTCAGATCTCTGTGAAGTAAGTGGGGGGTGGGGGGAACAGGACGATCCAGGCCTCTGGAACCACCTCAGTATTCTCACAAAACAGTTGGAACCCCTTAGCTCCAGTGGCTGGTGCCTGTTCTATAGTTTACTTCAAGTACTCAGAGATTTTAATTAGCAAAAGAAATTGGATTTTTAATGTTGTGTATATGTGATGTTTTGTTTGTTTGTTTTTTGGTGGGGGCCACAACTGGTGGTACTCAGTGCTTACCCTTGACTCTGCTCAGGGATACCTTCGGTAGGCTCAGGGGACCATTATGTAGTGCCTAGAAAGGGAGTCCAGTTTGGTTGTGTGCAGGCCCAGCACCCCATTTGCTGAACTATCACTCCACACAGTTTTCTTTGGGTTGGTTTTAACCAATAAACGAGAACTCAGTTGAAGTAACTCTCCAGTGTTGGTAATGCACTTTGCACTTGTCTGATTGCTGGGAATTGCTAGGGTTTCATTTTCTAGGTTTTTGCTGTGTGTCAGAGCAGGGCCAGAGTCGGAGCAGCAGAGGCTTCCTTGAGGCGTCCCCTATTAACTGCCATGTATGTGTATGTGTGTGTGTGTGTGTGTGTGTGTGTGTGTGTGTGTGTTCGTGTTCTGGCTCTGTCTCAGGCCCTCTCCATGCCGTTCTGATGGCATTTTTCTGTGTGTGTGGGGGAAAGATCATGATGTTTCCCTTGCTGTCTCACATGATTTTTAGGAACACTGACTCCTGTGCTTTCGCTGGGGCTGGACTTGAAATGGCTGTACTTCATCTGCCGCTTCTGCCACCCTGCCTTTTCTTCAAAGCGGCATGCTCTGACTGATTTCCCTGCAGAGTGGGAAACCTGTCCTTGGCTATTCCTGGCAGGGCCTTGCTGCTCTGGGCATCCTATGGCAAAGACTTTCAGTCTATGTTGAGTAAAGAGGGCAAGTCTGAATGGATGCTTACTTGGTGGTATGGAGTCAGTGCTTAGGGAATCTTAATTGTGTCTTTGCTCATCTTGCTTGTCCGCAGGTGGCAAACTCTGGTCATATGTTGGCAGATTCCTCAGCAGGAGCCCTGAGGACACTCTGGCGGCAGAGGCGGTGAGAATCCACAGCCCGAGGAACATGCCCACATCCAGCCCTCAGGCCACTGGAGCCTTGGCTGTGCCGATACCTCTGCGTGCAAGTCTCACGCCTAGCTCTCAAGATGGGAGCCAGCAGGATGAGGAGGAGGAGGATGAAGAGGAGGAGGAGGAAGATGAGCTGGAGGAGGACAACGATGATGAGGATGGCCGAGTGAGCTCCCTGAAGTGGTCCGAGTCGGGCTCCAGTTCTGAGGAGGGCTGCACGTCCAGTTACTCCACGTTATGCAACGAGTACGGGCGGGAGAAGGTGGAGGCTGCCTCCCTGGCTGAGGAGCCTCTCCTGCAGCCCAAAGGGAGCTGCCCCAAATCCCTGACTGCTGACCCATGGCCTGACACCCCACCTGGAGACCCGGAGTTCAGGTTCTTTCCCAGTGTTGGGGACCCGGACACAGCCCTTCCAGTGGCCAGAAGTAGCCTCATGGGGCTCTTCAGGATCAACAGTCAGGACAGTGCTGGCGAGTGTGGGGACAGGCCAGAGTGCCTGCCGCTTTCTTTCCCTGATGGTGGGAGCTGGGATACAGCTGACTCCGTGCCTGTCATCTCCTTTAAAGATGCTGCTCTGGGTGCTGGCCTGGTGGCTGATGAGGGCAGGCCCGACCTCCTGGTCAACCTACCTGCTGGGCTTGGGGCAGTGAGGGCAGCAGCCGCCATAGGTCCTGTCCCCTGCTCAGCGCCATCCGCAGGCACTGGGGAGAACATCCTCCTGGGAGCCCCCGATGTGCTGTGTCTCAGCTCCAGCCCCGAGCCCTGTGGAGCTCCTGAGGAAGAGGGTGCAGAGGAGGCCCAACAGAGAACAGAGGGACTCCCAGTCCCAGGGGTGCTCCTCACAGGAACTGCTAGAGACCAGGGGTCCGCAGAAGGACGCCAAGCAGACTCGGACCCTTTGCAGACAGAGGCGGTTCTGCTGTTCTCGGAGCATGTGCCCAGCAGCGAGGCAGCTGTCAGGGGTCTGGGCCTGTCCCCACAAGACTCGGGGACGGCGGCAGAGAGCTGGGGAGCACTGGCGGGCGACGGGGACATCCACCAGATCTTTGAGGCCCTCGATAAGCGGTTAGCCCTGCGTGCTGGGTTCTCTGTGCCCGAGGGCTGTGTGCAACGCTGGGCAGCCGAGATGGTGGTGGCGCTCGACGCGCTGCACCGCGAAGGGATTGTGTGTCGTGATCTGAACCCAAACAACATCTTATTGAATGATAGAGGTCAGGAACTTGCGCAAATGCATTTCTTTTTATTCGCCGTTGCTTCCAATTAACTGAGTAGGCGTTTTATCTTGTAATTAGTATCTTCATTTCCTGTCTAGAGCTTCATTATCAGTGCGGCAAATTCACCCCCAGTAATAGCTTCTAGTACTTAATGATGCCATTATTCTTAATGATACTGTTTTTAGCTACAAAAGGAGTAATTACAGTTCACTTCTGCAGAAAATGGAAGAGAAAAATGTTTTGATTTCTCCTGTCATTTTGTTTTTAGGACACATTCAGCTGACATATTTCAGCAGGTGGAGCGAGGTCGAGGATCCCTGCGACAGCGATGCCATGGAGAGGCTCTACTGTGCCCCAGGTCAGCACCCCGAGTGTGCCCACCTGTGGGGAGACTGCCTGGGTGGGCACTGGGTCAGCGTACCCCAAATGTGTCCACCTGTGGGGGGATGGCCGGGCTAGTACACTGACTAGTACACCCTTAATGTGTCCACCTGTAGGGAGATGGTCTGGCTGGGCTGGACCCTGGTCATTGACCCTGAACGCATCCACCTATGGCAGGACAGCCTGGGATATCCCCTGCATCAGTGCACCCCTATGTGTACCCTTATACGTGCTCAGGGTCAGCTGTCTCATCCCAGCAAAGCGAATTCTGTGCTGGGAGTTTCTGGAAGCAGACTGGTGATCTCTGCTTTCTGAGAATATGTGGGGTGGAACCACTGGAATCTGTGGCTCTGAATGTGAGTGGGAGAATGGATGTGAGTGGGAGAATGGATGTGAATGGGAGTGAGAGTGTGAGTCTGTGTATATGCAGGTATATGAGTGTGAATGAGAGTGTCTGTGTGTGTGAGTGTATGTGAATGTGAGTGTGAGAGAATATATACATGTATATATGTATGTATATATGTGTTGTGGGAGTGTGTGTATGTGTGTGAATGAGTGTATATGTGTGTCTACCTGGGAGTGTATGAATGAGAGTGTATATGTGTGAGTGTCTGTGTATATGTTGGAAGAAGATGGCTTTTCTTGGCATTGGTGCCAAGTTGTGTTGAGTTGCTTCACTTAATGGTTTGAGGGTCTTTTGAGCCCCTGATCCCCCTATGGGTTGTCCCTGATATAAGCCGATATAAGCCGGATTCTGAAGGCAGCCATTACTCATGGATCAGTGAGGGGAAGGGCAGTCTAGGCCCAGCAGGTGCTGAAGGGGTCCACCTGAGATTTGGGAAAGCCTGGCCAGCATGATCTCCACTTGCAGATGTCTTTTGGCAAAGCCCTCCCTCACTCTTTTTTCTCTCTTTCTCTTTCTCTCACTCTTGCGCCCTTTCTCTTGTTCTTTCTGTGCTGTCCTCACCTTTCCCAAATGCCTGTGTGGAGGTTAGGGCCTTCTTTCTAGTCCCCTGATTCACAAATGTTAGGGCCATAGTCAGCTCACCCCCAGTTTCTGGGGTGTTGCTGACAAGTGCTGATAAGAGGCCCCATTTCTGCTCCCATGGTCTCCATTGAGTGTCCTCCATGGGGTGTCATTTTTCATGTAGTGACTTCGTAGGCATGCACCTTAGCACCCTACATGGGGCGATGCTGAAGGTCCACTTCTGAGCAAGTACTCCCCTTACTTTCCTTCAGTCCATGTGATTCTGCCCTGAGCCCTTCCCCAGAACCGTACCTCTCTCAGCTGCCCAGGAGGTGGCGCTCGGCCATTGGTGGATTGCGGCCCTTCCTGCTCACTCCTTTGGTTCCTGCAGCCCCAGCATCTGAGCTTTGCCGAGCTTCGGCCTAAAGGAGGCTTCATAGCTGCAGGTCTCCTTAGAGTCCATCGACCAACTAAGGCCTTTTGGTAGGTGCTGAGCAGAGGAAAGTCTTGGCCTTGCTGGATCTGCCAAGTTTGATGAGATGGATAATAATAATAATAATAATAATAATAATAATAATAAAATAATAAAATAATGCAACACCAGGGATACCTGACTGCTCTTGGCTGTGCTGAGCCCTATGCCCATGGTGCTTGCTCATGTTGATGCTCCTATGCTCTTTTTGCCAGGACCGCAGGAGCAGAATCCATCGATTCCTGTTTGTCTTAGCACTGCATGGCCCTGTCAGCTGCCCATGAAGACAAGCAGACGTTCCTTCTCTTGGGATAGGTGGGGGTTTTAGGTCTGAGCAAGTAGGGAGTGGGGAGTAGGCCATTCTAGGTATTGCTACCTTTTGACACCCTCCCATCCCCCTGTTGCCCTGGATACTCCTAAGCAACAACAGTTGCTGCCTGGTCCGAAAGTCAGGCTGTCACAAGACTTTGTGTTCTATGCCCCCCCCTACCCTTGACCCTTACTGGGACTTTATGTCTGTTTGTCCCAAAAACTTCACCCACCTGTCTGTGCTTCAGGGGTATCAGCTGCGGATCTTTTCATCTCGTGGTTGGGACGCCTTTTATTTTGAGAAAAATTCCAGTAATAGATTCGATTGACATGGACAGAAACTTGGGCAGGTGCCAGGCTGGCGGGGGGTCCATTATTCTGCTCTATAAATAAGTTTAAAGAAGGAAAAACAGGCACGGGAACCTGTGAGTCAACATGTTTTGGTCTGCTCGAGGGAGAGCAGGAGAGAGAAAGCCTGGAATGCAAACCATCACCTTCTGTTAAAAATTCAAGTCTTGCTTCTGCCAACTTTGTCATCTTGGGTCTTATAATTCGAGGAACCCAAGCATGCCTGGCATCCTGGCTTCGAGACCATAGGAAGAACTTTAAAAAAAAATGAAGTTGGCCCCTCACTATTTTATTTTTAAATATTAAAGGAAACAAATCAGGCATCAGAAAGACAAAAAACAGTCGTGCTTTCTCTGTCCGACATCTGTGGAAACGCAGCACATACATCAGTGAGCGCAGCTGCCGCCGGTCGTGAGCCTGGCGAATGCCAATGTGGGACCAGCCGTGCAGGGTCATGGACGTCTCCCGGGAAGGGCCTGTCCTCAGTAAACATCAGTCACAGAAACCGGCTCCTTTCATGCTAGAGAGGCTCAGCCTTGTCCCTAGCAGGGAGGAGAGATCACACAGCAGCCCCAAGCATCCTTTCCTTCTTGGTCAGCCCTTCCCGTTTCACAGCATGAACTGAGGCAGAATCCATAGCTGTCACCATTGGGATTCTCCAGAAAATTCCCTTGTACTCACCCTGGTTGGAGTCCTGCTGTCGTCCTTGGACACACGCCGAGGGTTCTAAATGCCTTGTCTACCGTTACAGTGATGACCATCAGAGTGAATTTTCATCAATAGCTTCCCAAGTAAAAATGAGAAATAGAACAAAAGTCAAGGAAGTGGCGTTCTTTTACTTTTACTGGTATTTTTTCTTAGCAGACTTGACTCTCATCTGTTAAGACAGCAGCCAGTCAGTGGAGTCTTCAGTATTAAGCAGACAAGATGGGAACGGCTGCCTGTGAGAGTTTAATATGCAATTTGCCTGAGCGCTTGTATTGTTTCTGCATGTTCTTATGCTAATCCCATCACTTCAGCTTCCCATTCTCTCTGGAACCAGTGGTCCGATCCTCGTGTCCTTCACCCGCATTTTCCACCCCATTGTGTGCATTTACAAGTGTTCGAAACCTATGATAGATGTTTCTCATTGAATCCTCTCAGACTCAAGCAAGAACACGTGTGTAAATTGAAGAAGGTCCCCAATGCTTTCAGCAAGCATAGTCTGTCTCCACAATCCCAGATGTCAAATCATCCCGTCACTGTGCTCTCCCCAGCGATTTTGAATGCACCTCGCAGCTGAAGGCAAAAAGTAACATGGAGGGGCCCGGGAGATAGCATGGGGGTAAGGCCTTTGCCTTTCATGCAAAGGGTCATCGGTTCGAATCCCGGTGCCCCATATGGTCCCCCGTGCCTGCCAGGAGCAATTTCTGAGCATGGAGCCAGGAGTAACCCCTGAGTACTGCCGGGTGTGACCCAAAAACCAAAAAAAAAAAAAAAAAAAAAAAAAAAAAGTAACATGGAGAAATCTTGCTATAGCCTCTTTGGAATTGGGTTCTTGAGCATGGCATGTGGGAACACCCCCTTCTAGACTCCTCCACCCACCCACACATTCTTTCACACCCACACTGACTCTGGGATAGATGCTGCTCCCACACTATGTTCTGAGAGATGCTCCACACCTAATAGTGCTCTAGATGGTACTCTGTAGGAATAACTCTGTGCCTGATGGTGTTCCTAGGGATGGCTTACTACCTGATGGTGCTCCGTGGGATGACTTAATGCCTTATGGTGGTCCTTGGGATGGCTTCATGCCTGATGGTGCTCTTGATAGTGCTCTAAAGGGTGTTTTGTAGGACAGCTTCATGCGTATGGTGCTCCAGATGGTGCTCCATGGAACAGTTCTATGCCTGATGGTGCTCCATGGGATAGCTTCGCACCTGATAGTGCTCCATATGGTGCTTTGTGGGAGGGCTCCTCACCTGATGGTGCTCCAGATGGTGGTCCGCAGGACAGCACTATGCCTGATGGTGCTCCATGGGATGGCTCCACGCCTGATGGTGCTCTGTGGGATGATTGTCCATGATAAAGAGATATGTTACTCAGGCTGTGGACAGTTGAAAACACCAGAGACTAGGGTGAGAATTTGGGGCTTATGTGTCTAGTGCCATCCCACTGCACTGTATGGCCATGGTTGACTCAGTCTGCATTCACCAATGGATGTGCTGAGGGAGTAGCCCAGTACCAGAGATGTTAAATCCTGAGACTTTTATTATAAAACATTTATTTATCAAAATCCAAATTCATTGTCTGAGCAAGAATTGTTTTTCTCCTAATGATAATAATTGATTTCCCACCCCACCTGTAGGACTGACAATCCGATTCTCTTGGGGAACTGGCTAAGTGACTATGTTTGCTCTTTCGTCTGACTTTATACGTCAAGCAGACACTGTTGAAACAAGCAGTTCATGGAAACTTTCCCCTGTGAATGAAGCAAAGAGCCAGGACAAGGTGGTTGGAATGGGGGCACCAAGCTTCTCTATGACCTACAGGTCAAAGGAGGAAAAGTCACATAAAGCTGGGAATCTGGAGTTTTTTTTGTTTGTTTGTTTGTTTGTTTTTGGGCCACACCCGGTGATGCTCAGGGGTTACTCCTGGCTATTTGCTCAGAAGTCGCTCCTGGCAGGCACGGGGGACCATATGGGGAACCAGGGGATCGAACCGCGGTCCGTCCTAGGCTAGCGCAGGCAAGGCAGGCACCTTACCTCCAGTGCCACCGCCCAGCCCCGGAATCTGGGGTTTTTGATGCTTCATGGAATCAAGTCTAAGTTTAGGGCTGGGATTGCTAGAGAAAGCAAAGGAAGTGTATTCTGAAATAGTGATGGATCCAGGAAACAGGGTTATATCTTTGGTGTCATTTTGAGAAGACACTTTCTCCCAAAGGGGAGAGACTAAGACTGCGAGAAGAAGCACCAGATTCCTGGTCAAGGGGGAGAGAGAAGCGCAAATAGCTAATGCATTTTCCTGCAGGGACTCCTGTTTGGCTCTGCCCTGCAGCTGGCCAGTAGTTGCTCTTTGGTACTCAGGACTGTGGCCTTTCTGGCATCTTTCCCACCAGTTGTCCTAGATCTGTCATCTTGAGGAGGGTTCTCAACTGTCCAGGTGTGGTTCAGAAGGGTAGAAGTTTTGCTTGAGGAGGGGGGGAGAGAGAGAGAGAGAGAGAGGGAGAGAGAGAGGGAGAGAGAGAGAGAAGGAGAGGGAGAGAGAGAGAGAGAGGGAGAAGAGAGAGAGACAGACAGAGAGACAGTCAGACACACATGTTTTCCTGTATCTAGTGGGGCGCTCTCTCCCTCTCCCTCACTGTTTCCCTACCTACAATGGGGCTCCTGCCTGTGTCTCTGGAGCAGAGCCTTGGACCTGCAAGGGAGAAGTTTCTGGGCCTTTTTGGAATTGGGGAGCTGAGATCCAGCCCTAGGGCTCCTTGTGTCTCTTAGCGAGCCTCCCCATTCAGGGATGGGCCTATGTGTGGGACTCCAAGGAGCTGCAGCCAGGTGCTTTGGTACTTTGTGGGTGTGGCATCCCCAAGACTCACCTCAGAGGAAGAAGCTGCCAAGAAGATCCAACGACCCTCACCGTCTGCGTAGTACCAACTTTCAGGGAAGAAGAGCTTCATTTTAGTTCATGTACTCCAAATGGTTTTCTTTATGATCTTGGACATAGGTGTGTGGGCCATATCTTGCAGTGCTCAGGGTCTGCTCCTGGCTTTGCTCTCAGGGATCACTCCTGGAAGTGCTTGGGGGATCATATGGGGTGTTGGGGATTGAACCCAGGTTGACTGCAGGCAAGGCAAGTACCCTCCTGCTGTACTATCTGACTTGATATAATTCTCTCTCTCTCTCTCTCTTTCTCTCTCTCTCTTTCTGTCTCTCTGTCTCTCTTTTTCTCTCTCTCCTCTCTCCCTTTCTCCCTCTCTTCTCTCTCCCTTTCTTCTCCCTCCTCTCCCTCCTTCATTCCTCTTTTTTTGATTTGGGGGCCCACACTCAGTAGTGCTCAGGGCCTCTCCCTGGCTCTGAGCTCAGGATTCCAGCCAGGCTGCTGCTGTTCAGAGTTTCTACAGCAGTGTCTGCAGTGTGGGATCAGCTGGGGGCCCTTTCCCCAGTCAATGCTAAATTGATTTTTGGGCAGCTCTTCCCTTAATTGGTCTTGCCACCCTGTTATAAAGAAAAGTGTCTGGTGTCTTTTTTCCCCCACTTTGACCCACAGGACTTGAGGGCCAAGTCTGAAGCTGTGTTTCTGCTCCCAGGTTCCTGAGCCCGTAGTCAGTTGCACAACTAGAGCCAACCAGTCTAAATCTCCAGAGTCAACCAGAGCATTCCTTATTTATTTTTCATTTTGGGATTTGGGGGCCATATCTGGTCTCAGGGCTGATTCCTGCTTATGCACTCAGGGATCCCTCCAGTGGGCCTCAGAGGACCCTCAGCAGCTCTGGGTCAGCTGCCTGTAAGGTGAATACCTTCCCCTTCATGTTCACGCTTTCATTGCTGAATGTTGAGTATTGTGAGTCTGAACCTCAGTGAAGGGAGCTGAGGAGCAACTCTTTGCTCCTGGCCCATAGGCCTGTCCCTCCTCCATCTACTTGCAGCCTGACTTGGATGTCTGAGGCCCTCCATGGCTCTGAATGGAGTGGGTTGACTCAGTAGAAGCTGGGAGGGCCCCCAGACGCTGGGCAGAGGTTATGGCCTGAGCTCACAGGGCCTTAGCAGCAGGCAGTCCATGTCTTGCGGACTCCTGAGCCAGTGCTCTACCTATGGGGATAGGCCAGGCAGGGTGAACCTGGCAGCACAGTGCTTTGCAGGCAGGCAGTTAGAAGTGTGTGATTGAGCTTGTAGCTCTGGAGACCTGTGGGTTGTTTGTGGCTGGCTGGCTTTGGGGGCATGCACCCGTTGCCACACTCAAGTCTAGTTCCTGGGTGTAAGAGGTCCAGACCTGGCCCGGGATTTAAGAGCTCCCTGCTCCCATGGGCACAAGACTGAGTTCTGAGTCTCTCTTTCAGTTGTGGCATTTTGTCCTGTGGATAGAAACTTGAATGTTAGCTGCCTTCTAGGGAAGGCTGGTAGTGTGTTGTTGCTCTGGACACCCATGTCAGTGTGGTGGTTGGAACTTTGGATAACTCTCTCCGATGTCCGCCCTTGGATCTAGGACTCTGAGAGGCATGCTGAACTTTGCTGAGAGAGCATGCTGAACCCCACTCCAGTACCTCTTAGGGCCCTGCTGTCTTACCCAGACCTGGCAGTCATCAGTGGACCTGCTTAAATCCAAGTATCAGCAACACCCATGAGCTTTTAAACTGTGGCTTCTTGCTGCCCAGGAAGTGCGGGGTGGTGGACTTGAGTCCTTGGCAGCGAGCTGCAGGGCACCAGGGCCCAGAGCTGGACACTGGGAGTTGCTGTGGGCCCCCCAGAGTCAGAGATGAAGCAGCTAACAGGGCTGGAGGCTGGGCTGATGGAGTGGCCACCCACAGAGCCCACAGAAGGGCCTCTGAGCATTTGCTCCCTCTTGTTACCGTTTAATTCCATACATTGTTGGATTAAAAAAAAAAGCCTTCTCGTGTGTCTTTCTCTTTGCTCTTTAGCGTCAGCTGCAGTGGAGAACTAATGCTCGGCCCCCGCGTGGACAATCTTTAGACGCAGCAAGGGCTAGGGAGGGGAATCGACCTGAGTTTTGTCGTTCTGGTCCCTTTCAATTAACAACAGATGCTGCAGGAAAGAGGGACTGTGGGACCTGTCCTGAGCCCCTGCCTTTGCTGATGTGCCTGCTCGTTGCCTCCTGGGGCCTGCTTGAGCCTTGGTGCCAGCTTGGGGCTTTCTTTGTGCCCCTGGAAGAGCTGCACACTCCTGACTCCTCAAGGATGGCATTGACTTCACTTAGTCTCTGTGGTGCCAGGGATTGGAACCCATGTGCTCTGCTCCTGTACCTGCTCCTGTACCTGGAATCCACTGCTGTTCTTCAACTTCCTCAGTAGATGCTATTGGGCACTGGGAGATATGTGGGACTTGAGATGTCTTCGCTTACATTTTCATATTGACACAGTGTGAAGGGTTCATTCTATTGTTGCTGGCGATACTTAGGGCTGACTCTTGGTTCTGCCCACAGGATCACTCCTACTGGGCCCAGGGCACCTAATGGGGTGCTGGGGACTCAAACTTGGGGCATTGCATTCAAGGACCCTTCCCCCCTGCTGTGCTGTTACTCTTGCTCTGAAATTTTAATTTTAAGGTTCACACCAACGTGGCTTTGCTATTTAAAAAAAAATGCACTGGAAAGCTCTTATTCTGGAAACAGGTGTATGTTTTGTTTATTTCCAGTTTTTTTCCAAAAGAGGAGTGAATTTTTTTTTATTTTGTTTCATTTTTGTTTATTTGTTTTGTTTGAGGGCCACAGCCGTTATGCTCAGGAGTTACTCTATTGACTGTGCTCAAGAATTACTCCTGGGCCCGGAGAGATAGCACAGTGGTGTTTGCCTTGCAAGCAGCTGATCCAGAACCTAAGGTGGTTGGTTCGAATCCTGGTGTCCCATATGGTCCCCCGTGCCTGCCAGGAGCGATTTCTGAGCAAATAGCCAGGAGTAACCCCTGAGCACCACCGGGAGTGGCCCAAAAACCAAAAAAAAAAAA
>PVKC010026645.1:0-16049 GCA_004027635.1 Crocidura indochinensis
CAGCTACATTGTCTTCTAACCCATCAAGGTATTTGTCTTTGAAGAGAATAATTCAACTCATTTTTAAGTTAGGAATTGGTTGTTTATTTGGGGTTAATGTGTCTTGATAGGCTCAGGACATGTTCTTGCTTCTTTGCTGGGAGTATCACACTTGGCATTGTTCAGGGCACCATATGTGGACTTCAGGGGATCAAATTTGAAGTTGAGGATTAAATTGGGGTAAGTAAAATTCAAAACAAGCACCGCATTTCTGTATTATTTTGCCAGATCCCTAGCCAAGTTAGGGATTGGAAAAGATTGCTTTGTAACGTTCACTAAAATAGGCAAAATTCTTGAAGTATGATAAGCACTATTCATTTTGAAGGTTACTGTCAAAAAACAGTCCCTTGTATCTCCTAACTTTTGTATTCAACATGCTTTTCTTGACCATATCAGTAGCGCATGCTTGAAGTAACCCCATTCTAAAGATCTCGCCAACCCAAAATTTAGAGGCATTCGCACCTTTCTATATCAAGGTGCCTGTTTATCACATTCATTTGTGTGGCATTTCTAAGTCATTCATTGAAGCGTTTATGGGAAGGGCCTAACTGATTTCCTATGGAGACATGGGCCAGAGGCTTTTTCGAACCAAAGAGAGGCACAGAAGTTCTGTTGCCCTGATGGTGTGGGAGCTCAATTCCAGGCCTGTGCTCAGTGAACAGAATCCAGCCCATACTCTCAATATCGGTGCTTTCAGTAAAATCCCAATTGGACCCTCTGTTTTCTTTCTGCACCATTTGCTCACTAGCTGAGTGCAGGGTATGGGCCTCATGAGAAAGAAAGGACCTGAGCATTGGTAGCCTCTGAGAATACTTGAAGAAGATAATTAAAAACTCCCCAGATGTTCTGCTTTGGTTGCTGTCACAAGTAGACATAGAGCAAGGTAGATTTTAAAAGTGCTTTATTTTATTATTGAAGTGATTACTTCTATAATAGTTATATTTTAATAATTTAGAATATTATTGTTAACATGTTTTATTTTAGAAACAGGAAGCTGTTTGAAAAGGTAAAATAATAAAAATTAATCTCTGTAAATCGTAATATAACTCAATAAATTGACTCAGGGAATCTGGATACTACAGCTCCAAAAAGGCTAAGTAGAACCACACTCCAAGTAGCATAAGATGGGATAGTTAGGGTCTGTGTGTTTGTTTATCTATTTAATGTCATTTACATCACATTGTATATACACTCTATATCAATTTAACATACATATATTAGCATGTATAGACACATCTGTCTATAAAGTATTCTAGGTCATGACTCGAGATTTCTATGTGCTGATTATTTAGGCAAACAGGCCGGAGAGATATCATGGAATGCTGGAAATGACTTGCATCCCTAAGCAAAACCTTTGTGGGGTCATAAAATCTCACTGGAAGAGAGCAGGTACAAGAGGCGATGAATATGAAATATGCAATAATTGAGACTACACAAAATGTATTTTTATGAGGACCCATGTCCATGAGACAAGAGACAAATTTTACTTTACAACTGATGACATTTTTTTTTTTTTTTTTTTGGTTTTTGGGTCACACTTGGCAGTGCTCAGGGGTTACTCCTGGCTCCATGCTCAGAAATTGCTCCTGGCAGGCACGGGGGACCATATGGGGCACCGGGATTCGAACCGATGACCTTTTGCATGAAAGGCAAACGCCTTACCCCCATGCTATCTCCCGGGCCCAAACAACTGATGACATTTTAAGCACAAACTCTGGTATGCAAGGTGTCTTCAGGGAAAACAAAGGGCATATAGCCAGGATGCACAACACAATGGCACCAGGCCCTAGAATCTACATATCAAATAACCACCCAATGTAGGTGAGGAAGAGCCCTGCTAGAGGCAAGGGGAAAAGATGAAGTGGAGCTGTTTTTGGGTAAGCAAAAGACAGTTTTTTTTTTTTTTTAAAAAAAGAATAGCTAATGAATGGAAATTTAAATCGTATTTAATTAAAATAGAAACATCAAATTGAAAAAAAAGAAACAGGAGGAAAGAAGCAGGTTAAAAGGAAAATAGAAATTGGGGGGACGGATATTATTGTTTACTATGATGGAGCTAGAGGGAGAAAAACAAATTGCTGGCTCCAGGTTATACTTGAAATGTCAGAAAATAATAGCCAGCCAGGAGCTTTTGGTATTCTTTCTTTGGTACAGAATTTTCTTTGTGAGTGTAAAAAGGCTAAGCCCGAATTTCTGTAGTAGAAAAGAGACAAAAATCAAATAAAAGGAAAAGAGAAAATGCAATGTCAGAATTATAGCCAGTAATCCACCAAGGGTCAATGACTGACTTCTCTAACGGGCCTTCTGGCAGATAATTCTTGGGTGAAAATTAGGCATTGCACCAGGAAAGCCAAAAGCCATGTCTGGTGCATGCTTCCTTAATAAATGGAGACATACCTTTACGGGTAGTGACACATGGAGATTGGGAGTTTAGTTTGCCTTGCATGCTGAAGGACTGTGGTTTGAATCTCGGTATCCCCTATGGTGTCCAAGCCTGCCAGGAGAGATTTCTGAAAATAGAGCTAGGAGTAACCCCTGAGCACTGCCAGGTGTGACCCCAAAACTGAAAAAACTAATGTAGGCAAAACGCTCACCAATGAGCGTTATGTCATTCTTGTGGAGGGAGCATAGGCCAATGAAATGAGGAATGGCTCCCAAAAGCAAAACAGAGACCAAGAGATAGTATAGTGGGTAAGACACTTCCTTCAAAGCAACTAACCTAAGTTTGGTCACTAGGGTCACACTGAGAGTTCATCCTGAGCGCATAGTCAGCAGGAACCCTGAATATTGGTAGCTTGGCCTTAAGTCAAAGAAAACCAAACCCAACAAAAATCATAAAGCGAACGTGAGCAATAGAGAAAGAGACTCTAATAGACATGAACAAAAGGAAAAAAGAGAAAATGAATACTAAACCCAGATCCAACCAAAGCACCTGGAATAGAGTATTTGTAGAGTATTTAGTATTTATTTTATGTATTTAGAAATAAAGAAGCTTGAATGGGGAGGCCAAAGGAGATGATTGGGCAGAGGCTGTTGGACAGAGGCAGTTGGACAGAGACAGTTAGAGAGAGGCAGTTGGACAGAAAGGATAAAAGGGGGGAGAGACCAAAAGAGAGGAGGAAGGATAACCAGAGAAGATGTGGGGATAGATTTACACAGAGAAGAATAAGATAGATACACAGAGAAGAAAATAGATTGATATACCCTGAGAGAATAAACAGAAAAGAGAGGATAGAGAAGAAAAAGAGGTTAGACAGAAGAATATAGACAGATATACAGAGAAGAAAAGAAGGATACACAGGGAAGATAGGGGGGTAGATTTACAGGATAGATTTATACAGAGAAGAAGAAAGAAATAGATTTAAATAGAGAAGAAGAGAAATAGATACACAGAAAAGAAGAAAGATATAGTTCCACAAAGAAGAAGATAGATTAATTCGACAGAGAAGAAGATAAATAGTTTAGACAGAAAAGTAGAAACAGAGAGAGGTGGACACTTAGAAAACAGAAGAAGAGAGACACATGGAGGGATCCCAAGACAGAGAGAGACTAACAGAAGAAGAGAAAGAGACAGAGACAGACAGAGAGAAGAGAGAGAAAGAGAATGAGGAGAAGAAGAGGGGGATAGATTTACAGAGAGAAGAAGAAGATGGAAGAGACACACAGAAGAAGACACACGGAGGGAGCTCAGACAGAAAGAGAGCCAGAGAATAAGAAGAAGAGAGAGAATGCAGAGACAGAGACAGAAGAGAAGACAGAGAAGCAGAGAGTGACAGGGAAACACAGAGAAAGAGACAGAGACAGATTGACAGAGAGGAGAGAGAGATCGAACCAGGGAGGATTAGGCTCTTTTGGCCACTTCTTTTGTTCCCCCCAGACCTCTTTCTTTGAATCATTTATTGTGGACGATTATTGTCAAGGCCTCCCCGAGAATGGGAGTTGGTCACTCAATTTGGGAGATATTTGGGGACCCTGGATATATCAGCAGTGAACTCAACTTCATGCAACAAGGATGATGGTTGACAGCAAAACTCCTGGACATTGGAATCCAAAAAAAGGGACTCCATGACAATGACCTTTGATTCAGAGGGGGTGAGGGGCCGACTCAGCACATTCTAGTTAAAAGGCATCTGCTCTCCCACTAAGCTGTGTCTCCGGATATTGTAGACCATTCTCTTCCTTGCTGTCTGATGCAGGGAATTCTCCACACACCTGCGGGAAAGACTTGCAGGCCAGAAACTCGCCCCTCCAGCTCTTCGTCCACAAGCCAGTTGCTCCACCACGGGGAACCAAGAGCCAAGGTGGCTTCCCCAACTCCAGGCCTCCTGAGGAGCCTGTGTTGGCATAAACCAAGCCCACCCCCAAGGGGAGGAAAAAGCCAGACATGGAGGCAAGAGAAAACAAAAACATTTTTATCATGATAATCCCAATACCTTATTAGCTCCCATGCCCATTTTTTCTTGCACATAGTCCATAATTTTGGAAAAGACCACGACCTGGACAGGAGCCACAAGTGTGGCTCCTCCCCTGATGACTTCCGAGGCCATGGAGGCAGTATCCAGCCCTTGCCATACTCCGCGAGCAGCTTCTGCCAGAACCCACACTCCTCCTCGTCAAAGCTGCCCTCTTGCAAGCTGCTGCCGTCCTGCTTGAAGATGTCACTGCCATCGCCAGCGCCGCTGCCTTTGTCGCTGCTGGTGGTGGTGTAGCCAACCGCCATTGGCTGCTCAAGCTCATTGACTGCATAAGGTTGGAACGGGGAAGAGTGGCTGGTTGTGGTTAGATTAGCAGTCATCCCAGCTCTTGCCTCGTTCCTCCTAGTCCCCTCTGAATGGTCACTTGGCCATTCTGGGCAGTGAAACTGCAGGTGGGACTCCGGGAGGCAACCTGGGTCTACTCTGTGCAAGACTAGTGCCCTCCTTGCTGTCCTGTGGCCAGTCCCTGTAAGGTCAGTCTCTGACCGGATCTCCCAGCATTTCTACCTGATTCTTGGAGGAACTGTGTCAGTAGTTGGACTATAGGGGAAGGAAAGCCCAAAAGTCTGCCAATAGACCTCTCTCACTGCACTGGCATCTCCCAACTCCAGTGCTTCCAGCCCAGTCAGATCCCAGGGAGAGCGACTGGACCCTGAGTGGTCTCCGTGCTCTGGGAGGGAGACTGTGGGACTCTCTAAGAAGGACAGGCCCGGGGGAGTGCTCTGCCCACAGGCATGTCATACCAAGGTCGCAGCTGGGCACTGATGTCCAGTGAGACCTCCCTAGGACTCTGCTCCGGCCTATGGACAGGAGGGTGCAGAAGACCTAGTGCTCAGCCCTGCTTCTGGGGAACTGACTGGGGATCAAATGGTACCTGTGTACTTCAGCGGAGAAGCCTCAGCATCCTGCAAGCTCAAGCTCACCAACACCAATGACACAACTACCAACGCATCCATTCTTCAAAGAATGAAAATGATCTGGGCTCTGAGTCCTCCCAGGAGAGTAAGCCCAAAAGTCTCCCATGGACCTCTCTCACTGCACTGGCATCTCCCACCTCCAGTGCTCCAGCCCAGTCAGATCCCAGGGAGAGAGACTGTGGTACTCTCTGAGAAGGAAAGGCCCGGGGGAATGCTCTGCACACAGACATGTCATGCCAAGGTCAGAGCTGGGCACTGATATCCAGTGAAACCTCCCTAGGACTCTGCTCCAGGCACATAGACAGGAGGATACAGAAAGCCAAATGCTCAGTTCTGCTTCTGGGGAATTGACTGGGGAATAAAAGTTTACTACTGTACTTCACAGGCAAAGGCTCAGCATAATGCAAGCTCAGCAACACCAATATCACAACTCCTACCCAAGCATCCATTTTTGGCCAAAGAATGAAAATGATCTGGGCACTGAGTCCTCCCAGGAGACTAAAGTCTCCGCTCTGTGAGGTCGTCAGTATGATGCTGATTAGAGATGATGTCAAAGCATGGATGTGGAGGCCAATCAGATCTCTGTTGTTCCGGGGTGTTATGTGTGTATATGTGGTACTTACACAGAAGGAACTACTACACAATTGTTTGGAAAATAAAGTCTTCAAATGTCCCAATTTATGGAGGGAGGGAAGAAAGAAGGAAGGAAGGTAGGAAAGAAGGACAGTAGGAAGATGGAAAAAAGGAAAGAAGTAAAAGGATGGAAGAAGGAAAGGAATGAAGGAGGAATGAAAGAAGAAAGGAAAAAAGATTTAGGTTTAAAAATTATTCAGATAGAGGAATTGAAAAAGGTAATTGAAACACCACAACAATACAGAAAGAAAAATTAAATTAAATATCCAGTGAGCACTACAGCAATAAAGACAAGAACCACAAAATAGTCTCTGTCCTGAAATCAAACCATACTAGAGTGCAAAAAGAAAGAGAAAGAGAAAATAAAATAAAATAAATTGGAGACTTCAACTTTAATATCTAGCCTCTAGAGCAGGCGTCCTCAAACTTTATAAACAGGGGCCCAGTTCACTCTCCCTCAGACAATTGGAGGGCCAGACTGTAGTAAAAACAAAAATTACTAACAAATTCCTATGCACACTGCATACATCTTATTTTGATGTGAAGAAACAAAACGGGAACAAATATAATATGTGGTCCACTGGCCTTAGTTTGAGGACCACTGCACTAGAAGGACTCTACCCATTTTCAGTTTATTTGATTTTTTTACCCTATACTATTGCTTTTCTTTCCTTCAAAGTAAATCACGTAACTTGAACTATCTAGCTCTGCCTCTCAAATAGAGGGGAAACAACGGAGGGTACGAGGACTAAACAGATATATGATCAGTAGTAGTAAGCTAGACAAAGAGGGGACCGCCTACTCTAGCAGCCCAGGGGGTGATGGTGGGGGATATGGGTAACAGAAGGGGAATAGGAATGGGGGGAGGAGAAATTTGGTGACTCAATGTTAATATGTACCTAAAATACTACTGTGAAAGATATGTAAGCCAACATGATGAAAATAAAAATCAAAAAAGGGGCCCAGAAGATAGCATGGAGGTAAGGCGTTTGCCTTTCATGCAAAAGGTCATCGATTCGAATCCCGGTGCCCCATATGGTCCCCCGTGCCTGCCAGGAGCAATTTCTGAGCAAGGAGCCAGGAGTAACCCCTGGGCACTTCCGGGTGTGACCCAAAAAACAAAAAAAAATCAAAAAAAAAAGAGGAAAAGATCTTGATACAAAAATAATTATTCAGATGGTTTACAGGTGAAGTCTACCAATCATTCTGATAATAGATGTAAAAATTCTCAACAAAATCTTTACAAACCGATTCCAACCATACACCAAAAGATTATTCACTATGTACAAGGGGCTTTTATCCCCGGGATGCAAGGATGGTTCAGCATAGGAAAATCAACATCATTCATCACATTGGCAAAAAGATAGACAAAACCACAGGATCGTATCCATCGATGCAGAGAAGGCATTTGACAAAATCCAACACCCATTCCTGATGAAAATACTCAATAAATAGGGCAAGAAGGAACTTTCCTTAAGATAGAACAGCTATCTACAAAAAAAATAAAACCACAGCGAACATTAGCCTTAGTGGCGACAAACTGAAACTTAAGGGCAGCATGTAGGCAAGGCTGCCTGGTGTCTTTCTATAATCTTTCTCCAATCTAATTCGATATAAGTTTATAAATCCTAGCATTAGCAATCAGATAAGAGAAGCGAATCCAAGGATTCCTTTAAATTATATTAATCATTTAACTATTAATTTAATAATAATAAACTGATAATAATATTAATAAAATATAAATAAATTAATCATTTAAAATAAATTGAGCAGTATACTAGACCTTTTCTAGTAAAAGGATACTGTTGTGTTTCACTTTCTCATTGCCTGACACCTTTAGACATGGAGACCGGTAACATCCTGTGATTGCATTACTTCAGGAAATTTAAATGACTCTCCTCAATTCTCCTCTCTCTCTCTCTCTCTCTATATATATATATATATATATATATATATATATGTAAATATATATAGGTATATATAATGCACTAAAACCATATGCTTTGTCTATACTATTATATTCCATGTTAGAATACATTTTAAAGTACACCATAATATAGTATTTATATCTTTGACTTAGTATGCTGATATGTCAAAAAGACTTGTTAACTTGAGAATGGTTATTTTATAGCTGACTCTCTCTTTATAGCTGGTGCCATATGTTAATAAAAGATGCTTACTCAGGTCCCGGGAGATAGCATGGAGGTAAGGCGTTTGCCTTTCATGCAAAAGGTCATCGTTTCGAATCCCGGTGCCCCATATGGCCCCCTGTGCCTGCCAGGAGCAATTTCTGAGCATGGAGCTAGGATAACCTCTGAGCACTGCCGGGTGTGACCCAAAAACCACACACACACACAAAAAGATACTTACTCGTTGAATTTTTACTAGCTCCTGCTCCATCCAATTTCGGTCAATTTCTTTGTCCTTCAGGAAGAAACCACTTTGTCCTAATCCTATGTGTATGGTGTGTGGTGGAAAAGTGGTACTTTGTCTACAGTCATCTTTCTTAGACAATTAGGAAAATGTATTTCTTCCAACTGGTATCCTTCTATATCAATTCTATTTTTCTAAATTTATGGATCCTTCAGTGGTGCTCCAGCTTGTGTTTTTGACTTATCTTCATTGAATGTAACATGTGCATTGGAAAGTGATGTCTAGTTATAGTTGGATGTGGAGTATCTTGCACATGTCAAGTGCTGCGAGCTTTTCAGTCACACTGTTTTCAGGGTTCATGTTTCCGTGTCAGTGGAAAACAATCTGTTTGGTCTGTCCAGTGGTCGGCAAGCTTTTTTTTCAACTGAGCCAAATCTCACCAAAACCACGATTGAAATTTATTTTGAGAGCCACACAGGGTGCACACTGACAGGCTAGGAGAGTCTTGACTCCTGGAGCAGCCGCCAGGCACACAGAAGAGCCACATTAGAAGTGTAAAGAGCCACATGTGGCTCACGAGCAGCAGATTACATACAGGTCAGTAGTGGGCAACCTTCTTTTTCAACTGAGCCAAATCTCTCCAAAACCACGATTGAGATTTATTTTGAGAGCCACATTTTTTAGGTTTAGATTTAATAAGTTTTATTTGGAATACTTTTACATTTGATGATAATATTTTTCAGTTAATCATTAGAAAATATCAGTACTATTTAAAGATTTCCACTATTTCTAATTTCTTTTTATTGTGACTGAAGTTCTTTACACAGAATTATTTTCAGTACATAGTGACAATGAATGAAGGGTATTCCCACCACCAATGTTGTCCTCCCTCCACTCCTGTTCCCAGCATGTCTCCCATATCTCACTCCTCCCCCTCCCTCTCCTCACCCCCCCCAGAATACAAGTGTAACTGGTCTCCACTTTACATCTTGTTGTAGGTTGGGTATCTATTCTGTTTGGTGTTCCAGTCTGGTCATTTTTTTACACTACATGTTCATATGACTGGTCCTGGTAACATCCTTTTCTCCCCTCAATTTATGAGGTTGGATGATTCAGGTTATGCTATTCTGTTTGAGATAAAAAAAAAAGTTTAAGGAAAAGAGAAGAAAAATTTGGTATCAAATACTAAAAAAAATGAAATTAAAAAAAATCACCAAATAATATCCACATGAGTGAAAAAAGTGGAAGAAAAAAGAGAAGGAAAATAATATCAAAAACAGACAAATAAATAAAACAAAACAAACCAGAAAAAGGAATGCTGGAGTGGCAGGGTTTGGTGTTACCCCACTTTTTTTTTGGTATAGGCACAGTAAGTATTGGGGAAGTAAGGAAATTTCCATGGCCTAAGGGATTGAGGGTTTCTTCACTCTTGAAACATATTGTCATGGGAACAACAACTGGCTCCATACCTTCTTATTGCCATATCCCAGGGGTTTTGTTTGTTTGTTCGTTTGTTTTTGTTGTGGTGGTGGTGGTGTCAGGAAACTTTCCTCTCGGTTGTGGATGAGAAAATCAGGTCACTGTAGAAAGCAATCTTGGTATTTGCACAGGTCCTAGGACAAGCCCTAGGGTAGAGTCTTTAAGGTTCTAGAGGTTGTTCCAACATTGTTGATGTGTTCAGTTTTCTGTATCATGTGCTCCATGTTTTTGCAAGTTCCCTAAGCCAAAGTCTAGGAAATTATGGTTCCAAAGGTTCTGCTCAGTCTCTGTTGTCAGAATTGGGCCTCTGTACTTTGAAATCTTGATTTTTGTAAGAGACCTGGACTAGGGTAGGGTAGGGTTTTCTTTAATGGTCTCCAGGTAAGTTCTGCCCAATCACTGTTGTCAAAATCAGTTTTCTGAAGTTAGTGCTCTTATTTTTCATAGTTCAAAGGACAGTACATCTTCTGATTTCCACTTAGTGTTAGGTGATGTGATAGGACCTCTGGTCAAGTTGCTATTTCCTCGCTGTCCACGTTGTCCTGTTAACACTAACACAGGTATATCTCCCAACAGAGCTTAGTTCCTGGTGTTGTTGCAGGGAGTTGTTTCATTTCTATACCTGGGATCTGGGATTAGAGAATGAACTAAACAGTGTCCAATCTTGTGGAGACTGAGTTGTATCCACATGACATATGTCCAGGATGGGAGGCACCCTTGTGTAAAAAGTGTGAGTTCTTATCCTTAGAAGATAAGATCTGGCTGAGTCCATGATTTCCCCTTATTTACTATGCCTATACAAAAAAGTATGGTGTCCTTTTGTATTGCTGGTGCTATTTGGGTAAGAATGACAGGCTACACCTATAGTATCTGTGGTGCGGTCTGAGCTTTTATCACAAGCAAGACGGTTTCTTGGTTTTTATACCAAGCAGCACCCAAACTGAAAATATGCATATATAAAAAATAGAGCAAATAGATAAAACTGAGGTAAAAATAAAAAAAAAACACAAAAAAAGGTAAATTGAGAAAAAAGAGAAAGGAAAAGAAAGGTATTTGAAAAAAGGAAATGATGGGGGAGGCTATCGGTATGTTTAAGAATATATATCTTTTTGTTGTTGTTGTTTTTGGTTTTTGGGTCACACCCGGTGATGCTCAGGGGGTACTCCTGGCTATGCGCTCAGAAGTCGCTCCTGGCTTGGGGGACCATATGGGAAACCGGGGGATCGAACCGTGGTCCGTCCTAGGCTAGCTCAGGCAACGCAGGCACCTTATCTCCAGCGCCACCGCCCGGCCCCGGAATATATATCTTAAGATGCATTATTAATATAATATTATGCTTATCTAGGCAATACAGGCCTCCCTATTAGGTCTTCTGAGATATTCTCGTGGGGAGTGGAAGCCAAGGCACATTTTCGTATCACAGATTTTGGTTTAGAGTTTAAGATATGATTTGCGGTATATCAGAGTCCTGTAATGTCCTTGAGTCAGGAGTTTTGCTGCAGCTGATTCCAGTATCATGCATCAGTCCATGGTTTGATGGGGGTGAGAGGGGTCACAAGCTTGAGTCAGCAGGCGTGTTGGTTGTGGTTTCTTGTTGAGACATGAGAAGAGGGATCGAGAGGGTGTCTTTCATTGAGGAGCTGGATGGTGGTTTTTTGGGGAAGGAGGTCGGACTTGGTGCCTATCAAGGAAAGAACTTAGGGAAAAGAGGGGTAAGAAATCCGGGTTGGGATATGGGAGAGTATAAGGGTCTCTGGGTGTGGAAGGGCAATTTATAAGCGGGGAATATACATTATATAGATGAATAGTTTAAGGTTAAGGCTTGGCAGTCAGAGAGGACTTTCAACATTATAAAAAGTAATGTTCACATAGACAATGATTTCAGAGATCTATTTGAGTGCAATCCTCCTTATATAAGGTATTACATTCCTTAACTATAGTCAAGGACAAGAGTATTTTTGGATGATGTTAAATGTGCCCACGCTCCTTTGACAATGATTATCAATAAAAAAAAAAGACAGTAACTGCAGGGGGTATACTATGGATAAGGGAATTTTACTTTGGCTAACTTTCCTGGCATGTGGGGCTCTGAGCCCATCTCTGGCCTCTGTTGTTTGTGAATGCATAAGAGGTGGAGTTTGTCTCCACTCCAACCCAGCCCCAGGGCCCAACTTACGAGACCAGCCCTGAAAACCCCTCTGGTGTGGAGGAATCTGGCTCCCCAGACTAATGGGAAGTCCGGGGGCGTCTTTGGCTAGCTGTCCAACCCAGTCCCCACCACATACCAGTGTAAGACCAAGAGAACTCCTGGCACATGGGGGCTCCAAGCCCAGCTCTGGAGAGCCACATTTTTAAAACTGAAAATACATAGGATGGTACACTGTTTTTAGTTTCAATAATTTTTTATTGAGAATATTCTGCATGCAAGTATCCACATAGGTCGGGAGGATACAAATAACACAACTAATAAAACAAAAACTTTAGAAGGATATTATTTATTGATAATGTTAAATTCCATAAAATTTGCCTTACAATGTAGAGAAATGTACATCCTGACAATGACTGACAAAGTCACAAACACTAATGTGAACATTGGCCTTGGTTCTGATCAGAGCCTTGTGGAGCTGGCCTCAGGGGTTGCACAAGGGCACACACTGACAGAGGCTAAGAGCAGAGTCCTGACTCCTGGAGCGGCCGCCCAGCACACAGAAGAGCCTAATTAAAAGTGTAAAGAGGCACATCACTGGTCTAGGGTGTTCTATACAACCCTCATTTAAATCAGTACATTCCTTCATGCAGTTATTCTAAACACCACATATTAGTGATATCCTCTATCCTCCTTCTGGCTTCATTTTGCATAATATTTTGATTTCTATCCGTTTTGCTGTGAATTGCATTACTGCATCATTACTTATATATACTATATAGTATTCCATATACATGTATATATTCTATGTATATGTGCCACATCTTCATGATCTCATCTGTTGACATGTAGATTGATTCCAATTTTTAGCTAGTAGAATGTCGTGATGAGAAGTGGTGTGCAATTTTTTTCATCCTTTTAAATGTTTGTTTTTCTTTCCTGGGAGTAGATACACAAAGGTTTGGTTGCTGGGTCATATGACAGCTCTATTCTGAGTTTACTGAGGACCCTCCATCTTGTTTTCAATAGGAGTTGAACTAGATAGCATTCCCACCAGAATTATAAATTAGTTAAAAATTGATAATTTCCTGTTAACTATTCAGTATTTTAAAGATGTTGTTTGATCCATGTTTCTTTTTCTTTTCTTTTCTTTTCTTTTTTTTTTTTTTTTTTTTTTTTTTTTTTTTTTGTTTTTTGGGCCATACCTGTTGACGTTCAGAGGTTACTCCTGGCTATGCGCTCAGAAGTCGCTCCTGGCAGGCCATATGGAAACCAGGGGATCGAACCTCGGTCCGTCCTAGGCTAGCGCAGGCAAGGCAGCAGGCACCTTACCTCCAGCGCCACCGCCCGGTTCCCAAGATCCATGTTTCTTAAGTAAAGTAGGCAGTTGTTCTTATTACTCTTCTTAAGTAATGCATCTTTTATTTCAGGCTGTTTCAAAATTTTGTTCCTTTAGTTATTTATTTTATTTTATTTTATTTTTATTTTGGGGTCACACCCGGCAGTGTTCAGGGGTTACTCCTGGCCCCATGCTCAGAAATTGCTCCTGGCAGGCACGGGGGACCATATGGGGCACCGGGATTCGAACCGATGACCTTTTGCATGAAAGGCAAACACCTTACCTCCATTGGGCCCCTTATTTTATTATTTTTTTTGGTTTTGGGGCCACACCTGGCGGTGCTCAGGGGTTACTCCTGGCTATCTGCTCAGAAATAGCTCCTGGCAGGCATGGGGGACCATATGAGACACCGGGGTTCGAACCAACCACCTTTGGTCCTGGATCGGCTGTTTGCAAGGCAAACACCGCTGTGCTATCTCCGGGCCCATCCTTTAGTTATTTTAAACAGTCTGTTGCTTCTTTGTATATATTCAGCTTAGGTTATATGAGCTTGAATAACTGTATACATATTTTAACAGATCTAGAGAATCATCAGTAATCATTTAAAGAAAAGTAAGAAAAGTTTGCCCTACTTCCTCTCCAATTGTATTTTTCTGAGACTTCAACCAGACATATGCACAGCTGCTTAATGTTACCCACCTGTCTCTGAGGTTTTGGATACTTTAAAACATCATTCTTTTATTTAGGTTGAATTATTTCTACTGAAATATGTACCAAATTACTGACCTTTCTTTGCTATTAAGATGTTAATTTTCCTCAGTGATGTTTTTCATATAATTGCTTTATTTAAACACCATGGTTACAGAAATATTTTCAGTCACAGAATGTACACCATCCCTCACCACTACAAATTTTCTGCCACCAATGTTTTCTATTTCCCTCCTACACCCCCAATACCTCTGTCTCTGGGGAAGGACTTTAGTTTCTCTCACTTCCTTATTTTTGACACTGTGATTTGTGCTACTGTTAACGAGCACTCATGTCATTTTATAGCTTTTCAGCCCCCAGCTCTTGTCCAGAGTAATGAGTTCCAGCTATCATTGTCTTAGTAAGTTGTTTTCTACTCTAACTGCACCTACCACTCTTTGTGGCAATGTTCTTCTGACTCTCATCTCTATTGTCTCTGAATATTATTACCATTTTTACTATCTTTTTTATATCCCACATATGAATGGAATTATTCTATGTCTAGTCCTCTCCTAACTAATTTCACTCATCATAATACTCTTCATACCCATTAATGTATAAGCAAACTTTATGACTTCATTTTTTTTCTAATGGCTACATAGAATTCCATAGTGCAGATATATCACAGTTTCTTTAGCCGCTCATCTGTTGTCGGGCACTTGTGTTCCTTCCAGATTCTGACTATTGTAAATAGAGTCGCGATGAACATGAGTACAGAGGAGATTTTTGTTTATGTTTTTCTGTTCCTAGGGTATATCCCCAGGAGTAGTATTGCTAGATAATATATAAGCTCAACTTCCAATTTTTAAAGAATACCTCTGTTGTTTTCCAGAAAGGTTGAACTGGACAACATTCCCAGCAGTGAATGAGAGTTTCTTTCTCCCTACATCCACACCATTGTCCCGACCACCAGGACTTAGTTATTCATGGGTCTGCAGAGGGGTCCCATCCTGTGAAGAGAATGGGGGAAAGAGAAACGGAGACCAAGAAAGGTGTCTTTGTGTGTGTGTGTGTGTGTGTGTGTGTGTGTGTGTGTGGTATTTTGGGTCACACCCAGCAGTGCTCAGGGGTTACTCCTGGCTCCATGCTCAGAAATTGCTCCTGGCAGGCACGGGGGACCATATGGGGCACCGGGATTCGAACCGATGACCTTTTGCATGAAAGGCAAACGCCTTACCTCCATGCTATCTCCGGGCCCCAAAAAAGGTGTCTTATCAAGGCCACAGTTTATTGATCAGAACAGGCTCTTTTAAGCACGATTAAAACAGGGGGTGGAGAGGAGGCAAGATGGAACAGCCAGCTACGGGGTGCATCCTGTAAATAAACTTTTGCATGTTATCTTTACACAGGAACCAATTTTCACCTTAAGGTAGTAAAGCTTCAAAGATGTCTCTAGGCTTCTTGGAATGTGTGTCTGCAGCATTTCTTTAAGCTCTTTGGCCTGGTTAATGGCTAATTCCTTAGGTTACTCATTCAGGCCACACAAAGTAGCTTGCCTTGAGAATTCCATATCAGGGCTTGGTCTCTGGCTGTCTAGCTGTCTCTAACACACCATTACTGTTTTTTTCTTATTCTTTGTGATGTGTGTCATTCTCTGTGGTGTGATATCATTGTTGTTTTGATGTGCATCATCCTGATGATTAGTGATGTGGAATATTTTTCCTGTGCCTTTTGGCTTTCTTATTTATTCTTTGAGTAAAAGTCTGTTCATTTTTTCTTGCCATATTTTGGATAGGGTTAGATGTCTTTTCCTTGTTAAGTCTGTCATTACCCTCTATATCTTAGATATTAACCCCTTATCAGATGGCTATTGGGTGCATAGTTTCATCCATTCTGTGGGTAGCCATTGTATCCTAGTCACTTTCTTTTAAAGTTTAGAATCTTCTCAATTTATTGTATTC
>PVKC010026646.1:0-16051 GCA_004027635.1 Crocidura indochinensis
CCAGGTCCAGATGGATTTCCTAATGAATTTTTTCAAATCTTTCAAGAGGAGCTACTACCAATTCTAGCCAGGCTCTTCCATGAAATTGAAAAAAACCGGGAACACTCCCAAACAGCTTTTATGAAGCCAACGTCACCTTGATACCAAAACCAGACATAGATGCTGCCAAAAAACAAAATTACAGACCAATATCCCTGATGAACACTAATGCAAAGGTCTTCAACAAAATCCTGGCAAATAGGATCCAATATGTCATCAAGAAGATCATACACTACGATCAAGTAGGTTTCATCCCAAGAATGCAAGGATGGTTTAACATCCGTATATCTATCAACATCATACACAACATCAACAAGAAGAAAAATAAAAATCACATGATCATATCAATAGACGCAGAAAAAGCATTTGATAAGATCCAACACCCATTCTTGATCAAAACTCTCAGCAACATGGGAATGGAAGGAACCTATCTCAATCTAGTTAAAGCCATCTACCACAAGCCAATGGCAAATATTATCCACAATGGAGAAAAACTAAAAGCCTTTCCTCTAAATTCTGGTACAAGACAAGGCTGTCCACTCTCACCCCTCCTCTTCAACATAGTACTGGAAGTTGTTGCTATAGCAATCAGGCAAGAAAAGGATATCAAGGTAATCCAGATAGGAAAAGAAGAAGTCAAGCTCACACTGTTTGCAGACGACATGATACTCTACTTAGAAAACCCTAAAGACTCTACCAAAAAGCTTCTAGATACAATAGACTCATATAGCAGGGTGGCAGGCTACAAAATTAACACACAAAAATCGATGGCCTTTTCACACCAATAATGATAGGGAAGAGACGGAAGTCAAGAAGGCAATCCCATTCACAGTAGTACCACAAAAACTCAAATATCTTGGAGTCAACTTGACCAGAGACGTGAAGGACCTATACAAAGAAAACTATAAAGCCCTACTCCAAGAAATAAGAGAGGACACACAGAAATGGAAACACATACCCTGTTCATGGATTGGCAGGATTAATGTCATTAATATGGCAATACTCCCCAAAGCATTATACAGATTTAATGTGATTCCCTTAAAAATACCCATGACATTCTTCAAAGGAGTGAATCAAACACTTATGAAGTTCATCTGGAACAACAAACACTCTTGAATAGCTAAAGCACTCCTAGGGAAAAGTAAAATGGGAAGCAATACTCTCCCCAACTTTAAACTGTACTACAAAGCAATAGTTATCAAAGCAGCATGGTATTGGGATAAAGACAGACCCTCAGATCAGTGGAATAGACTTGAGTTCTCAGACATTCTCCCCCAGACATTCAATTACCTAATTTTTAACAAAGGAGCAAGAAATCCTAAATGGAGCAGGGAGGGCCTCTTCAACAAGTGGTGCTGGTAGAACTGGTTAGCCACTTGCAAAACATAGACCCCCAGTTAACATCATGTACGAAGGTAAAATCCAAATGGATTAAAGACCTTGATATCAGACCTGAAACCATAAGGTATATAGAACAACACGTCGGTAAAACACTCCATGACATTGAAACTAAAGGCATCTTCAAGGAGGAACCGGCACTTACCAAACAAATGGAAGCAGAGATCAACAGATGGGAATACATTAAACTGAGAAATTTCTTCACCTCAAAAAAATAGTGCCCAGGATAAAAGAGCCACCCACCGAGTGGGAGAAACTATTCACCCAACACCCATCAGACAAGGGGCTAATATCCAAAATATAAAGGGCACTGACAGAACTTTTCAAGAAAAAGGCACCTAACCTCATCAAAAAATGGGGAGAAGAAATGAACAGACACTTTGATAAAAAAGAAATACAAATGGCCAAAAGGCACATGAAAAAATGCTCCTCATCATTAATCATCAGGGAGATGCAAATCAAAACAATGATGAGATACCATCTCAACACCACAGAGATTGGCACACATCACAAAGAATGAGAATAATCAGTGCTGGCGGGGATGTGGAGAGAAAGGAACTCTTATCCACTGCTGGTGGGAATGCTGTTTAGTCCAACATCTATGGAAAGCAATATGGAGATTTCTCCAAAATCTGGAAATTGAGCTCCCATTCGACCCAGCTATTCCACTCCTAGGGATATACCCTAAGAACACAAAAATTCAATACAAAAACCCCTTCCTCATACCTATATTTATTGCAGCACTATTCACAATAGCTAGGCTCTGGAAACAACCAGAAGGGCATCTCCCTTCAACAGACGAATGGCTAAAGATACTGTGGTACATATACACAATGGAATATTATGCAGCCGTCAGGAGAGATGAAGTCATGAAGTTTTTCTATACATGGATGTACGTGGAATCTGCCATGCTGAGTGAAATAAGTCAGAGGGAGAGAGAGAGACGCAGAATAGTCTCACTCATCTATGGATTTTAAAGAAAATAAAAGTCATCTTTGCAACAATCAATAGAGACAATGAGAGGAGGGCTGGAACTTCCAGCTCACTTCATGAAACTCACCACGAAGAGTGGTGAGTGCAGTTATAAAAATAACTACACAGAAAACTACCATAATCACGTGAATGAATGAGAGAACTGGAAAACCTGTCTGGAGTACAGGTTTGGGTGGGGTGGGATGGAGGGAGTCTTGGGACGTTGGTGGTGGGAATGGTGCACTGGTGAGGGGGGTGTTTTTACATGACCGAAACCTAACCACAATCATATATGTAATCAAAATGTTTAAATAAAGAAATTATGTTGTCATCTTTGAAATAATTATAACATATATTTCTTTTTGTTACAGTTATTTGTGTCTGCTTGTGATTGAATAACAATTTAATCAGCTTTTTTTAAATAATATTTTTATTTAAACACCTTGATTACAAACATGATTGTGGTTGTGTTTCAGTCATATAAGAGAAAACCCCCATCACAGTGCTACATTCCCACCACCAATGTCCCAAATATCCCTCCTCTCTACCCCATCCCCACCTGTACTCTAGACAGGTTTTCTATTTCCCTCATACATACTGTTAGGAGAGTTTGCAATGTAATTATTTCTCTAACTAAACTCATCACTCTTTGTGATGAAGTTCATGAGGTAGGTTGTAACTTCCAGCCTTCCTCTCATGTCTCTGAAAATTATTGTAAGAATGTCTTTCATTTTTCTTAAAACCCATAGATAAGTGAGACCATTCAGTGAATGTATGACCTTCTTGATGTGAGAACATCAACTCTAATGTAAATATGTAAAATATTTCATCTGTTATAGAAATAGTTTTTTAATATATCAAAATTTTAAAACATCTTAATATTAATATTTATTCTCTGATTCATTAGGCTTGATATCAAATTGTTTACATGAAATGTGCCCATAAGGCACTTATCTTATAATTTGTCAATAAATTGGTTAGTTTTCACTATTTGACAAATGCATTGCTAGATAAGTATTTGGAAAGAGGTATTTAAGGGCTTGTTAATTACATATTCATATCACTAGTTCTTAAATGCAAACTAGTGTGCATAAAAATTAGCAATAAATATTTGATTTTTATTGTGATTTAATGTATCTTGACTAGATATTTAACATTTTTCTTTGTTTTGTGCTTTAAATTTTTTGTTCCAACAATTATCATTCTCAATTTCTTTTTTCTCCATACTATTTTTTTTTTTTTTTGGTTTTTGGGTCACACCTAGCAGTGCTCAGGGGTTACTCCTGGCTCCATGCTCAGAAATCGCTCCTGGCAGGCATAGGGGACCATATGGGGCACCGGGATTCTAACCGATGACCTTTTGCATGAAAGGCAAATGCCTTACCTCCATGCTATCTCCATACTATTTTAATTCAGTAGATCTGAGACATGTTTGCCTATGTTCTATAAATTATGTGATTATTTGATTTTAGTACAGTTTATAGTAACAGTTTATATCCAACACATCCTTTGTTCATTGTATTTCAAGAAACATTTTTTTCTTGCTTCCAAATCCTAGGTTCAGTCACGCATCAATATATTTGAACTAATAGTTCAGGCTATCAGTTTAAGACCCATTTAAATTTGTGATGTATCTATGTATCCATTAGGACAAAATTAGGAAACTTTCTCTTGTATGATGATTTGCTCCAGAAATAAAAGTTTGAGCTCAGTTTCCAGAGACTAACAAGATTAAGGTAATTAGAAATGCCAAAAAAAATAATTCAAACAGTGAACCTAGATTTGATTAGACAGATTATTGTAAAACAGATTTAGAGCAACTAGTTTTGATGCTCTGTGATTTTGAAGTGGGAATTTGAGCATCAACAATAATTTTGGATACAAAAATATTATAAATAAATATTTCATATATTTTTGAAATAAAAAGAAATTGAGTAACTGCAATTTGACACGTGATTACAATTTAAAATCATGGGACCAGCCAGGTGTCGCTAGAGGTAAGGTGTCTGCCGTGTAAGTACTAGTCAAGGACAGACAAGGTTCGATCTCCTGGTGTCCCATATGGTCTCCCCCAAGCCAGGGGCAGTTTCTGAGTGCTTAGCCAGGAGTAACCCCGGAGCATCTAACGGATGTGGCCCGTAAAAACAAACAAACAAAATAATAAAATTTAAAATCATTTTAAACAAGAGTATTGAAAGACAAAGCAGATTTGAGTATCAGCCACGCGGGCAGAGGGCATAAGGCACATCCAGAAATAGTCTGGTTTACTCCTTGCTCTGTGCTCAGGGATAACCCCTCTAAGTACTCCGAGAAGCCATCTGGGGTGCTAAGTTAGGTATGTGCAGGCAAGAACTCCACACTCCTGTACTATCATTCCGGGTTCTACCATTTATTATGTTAAACTTCTCTAGACATGTTTGACTAGAGAGAAAACTTTATCACTATGATAGAAAGTAATGAAACATTCTCTGATACAGACAGATATTCATTTTTCCCCCCAGAGGGTAAAAAAGGGCAATGAGTGATAACTCAGAAGCAACAAAACTACGCTAAGTAAGCAGCAAATGTAACCGAATCTCTGTAGAGCAGAAATTGTATGAGATAGATCCAGACCTTTGGAAAGAAATAATACTTTTTTTACTTAAAAACTGGTCAAAAAGTGCACCAGAGATTGTTTACATTAGCTTATTAATGTAGCTTTGGAAGAAGCAATTTTCTGTCTCTGGAGCCTTATAAAGAATTTTTTAATTCATAAAAGTGTTGTAAGGGACAAAACAATCTTTTAAAAGCTGCTTTTTCAGTAATATTAAGTTTCTGTTACTTAAAGCTTTAGAAGTTGAGTGATGATCTGTTTGGGAGATTGTTCTTTCTCACCAGCTCATATTTGAGTGTTCAGGCATCTCAGGTGAGAAATCTCATGGCTATTGATAGAACACATCTAGTCATTCTTCTTAGTGCAAGGGAATTGAGTGACTATAATAAGAGTTGTCGAGTAAATTCCTTTTTTTCATTTTTGCAACCGCTATTCAAAAGTAATAGATATGACAGATCTTATAAGCTATAAATTTGATGAACATGAAAGAATTCAGGGAAATATGGCTTTTTTTTTTGTTCTCCTTACATAGGCACAGTAACTATTGGGGATATTATAGAGGGAATTCCCTTGGCCTAGGAGATACAGGGTTTCTCCATCCCTGAAATATACTGTTATGGGATTAACTATAGACTCCTTGCTATTTACTTGCTATTTACTCTCCCCTCGGTGCTTTTTTTTTGGTGTATAGAAGACATCTGCTTCATCATAGATGGTAAAAATCGGACCTCTGTATCTAGAGATCTTGGTGTCTGTACAGCTCAAGGAATGGAGCTTATGATGAAGTCTTTCTTTGTGGTTCTAGAAGTTCTGCTTCTTCGCTGTCATTTTAATTTATCTTCTGTAGTTGGTGGTCTTGGTCATTACATTATATAACCTATTTTTGTGTATTTACTTTGTAACAGTTGACATTTTGCTATATTTGTTTTCTTATTTCTAGGAGCTATTTTGGTGCTTTTTATTGTCTTCAACATATATCCATCCTGTCACCTCTAATTAGAAGTTTAGTAATTAAAATGAAAAGTAATGAATAATTTACATAGAAGTATAGATATTAGAAAAACAATATAATGATAATAATAGATTTTGGTTTTGTGTTCTGTGAGAAGAAAGAATCCTGTGGTGATAATACATACTTAGGAATAAATTCAATTGGGGGCGTGGAGGTAAAGCAAATGACCAGACATATTAAAAAAAAGATTAGGGACCAGAGAGATAGCACAGTGGTAAAGTATTCACCTTGGATGTGGCTGACCCAGGATGAAACCTGGTTCAGTTCCTGGCAAAGTCAGGAGTAACTCTGAACCACTGGGTGTGGTCAAAAAAAAAGTAAAGATTAAGTATAAAAATACCTTTTAACTCCTATAGTTATTGCAGCCCCACTTATAATAGCGAGGATCTGAAAACAATTGAGTGCCCAAGAATAGAAAAGTGTCTAATGAAACTATGGTGTATATTTATACATATACACCACATATATGTACATATATATGGAACACTATGTATCTGTTAGAAAAGAAGTCATGAAATATGCTTTTATATGGATTAACATGGAGAGTATTACTCTGAGTTAAATAAGGCAGATGGAGATGTAAAATCTCACTCATTTATGGTATATAATGAAAGTAAAAGATAATGTGGTAATAGTATCTAGAAACAATAGAGAGGAGGACCAGAAAGACCAGCCCATGGTAGAAAACTTTCACAAAGTGTGGAACAGTATAAGTAGAGCAAAGAATAAATTTCTATGGCAATGGTAATTGGAGCTGATCACTTGGGACAATAATTGGGTACTGGATGGAGATAATATGCATGATATCCCTTCATTAACAATAGTGCAAACCACAGTGTCTAAAAAGAAAATAGGAAGAGAGATACAGCTAGACAGAATGAAAGAAGGGGAAGCAGAGTGATTGCCTCAGAGACAGGCAAAGTGGAAGTTGGTAGGGAAACCAGGGACATACTTGGTGAGAAACATTCATGGGAGAAGGGTTGTGTATATTGTAAGACTGAAACTCAATTTTGAAAAATTTTAAGTCAATAATAATTACAAAAACAGTCCTAAAGAAAAAAATAAATGAAATTACAGGGTTTTGGGCCACACCCAGTGTGGCTCAGGGATTACTCCTGGCTATTTGCTCAGAAATCTCTGCTGGCTCCGGGGACCACATGAGACAACAGAGGATCTAAACACAGTTTTTCCTGGGTCAGACACATGCAAAGCAAATGCCCTACCCCTGTGCCATATCTCTGGCCCATATAGTCATAATTTTATTTTACAAATATTTAAGTGTGATTATGTTTTTGGGAGGTGTTTATTTCTTTGTTGTTGTTAGTGTGTGTGAAATCTTAAAACATTCCTTTTGAATCTTAGGCAGGCTTCAAACCCAAAATGTAATAAATTCAGTATAATCTAACCCTCAGTTTTTTATGTAATTTAGCTCCCATCTTTTCAGATGATTTCAACAGAGCCTGAATTAGGAAGTAGCCAAACATGTATCATATTTCTTCTGTATATGAAGACTTTCTGCCAGTTCAGTGAACTTAGATGTGAGATTGCAGAAAAGTATGAAATTCAAACTTAACTTCATGGTTTCCACTTTGTCCTTTATCAGTTTTCCAGACTAACATTAATTTCCATTGTCATCTGTAAAATTAACATTCAAATTGCTGACATGCTACAATTGTGTAGTCTCAAAAGGAACTTTTAATAAAACAAAATAAAACAAAACAAAAATATTGGATGATAGATAGAGCTTCCACAAATTTCAAGTGAAATTGTTACTGTGCTCCTTGTGTGAAACTGTTACTATGCTCCTTGAGTACACTCCACATCACTGATTGCATTATTTTTTCCTGAAGATTATCTTTTGGTAGAATATTAAAATGAAATGGCCATGTTTCATTATTTCCACACTGTCTAATTGACAAATGAAACTCAAGTGTTCTTATTTTGCCAGTTCTTTTGTTCATTCATAAAAAGGAATGACCTAACAGGAAATCTCATGCATAATCTTCACACATGTCATCTAGGTTACAATTCCCCTATTGTAGGTGACATCTGATAGTCATATTTGAGTATTTCAAAGTTACCCCAGATGACACATTAAGCAAAAATATATTTCAATTCTATATAATAATAGGAGAAAATACACTTCCAGTTAGGCAGAACAACAATAATTTTAGAAATTTCATTGGAGAGATGTTGGAGAAGGAAAAAATTCTATGCTGAAAGTAGTTGTCACTTGGTTTCTGTTAGTAAACTTTGATGATACATCTATGTTTAAAAGATTTCAATTTGCTTTATAATCACCCAACTTTTCCACATTATAGATGTGCTTATATCAGACAATTCTTACATGCAAATTATGCAAAGTATGGTCTTCCTTGTTTGGCCTCTTTCACATGGAATGAAGTTCTAAAGTTTATATTTGCTATAGTATGTATTCGTATGCCATTTATTTTATTGCCTAGAAACAAAATA
The DNA here is from genome assembly GCA_004027635.1 of Crocidura indochinensis. NCBI lineage: Eukaryota > Metazoa > Chordata > Mammalia > Eulipotyphla > Soricidae > Crocidura > Crocidura indochinensis. The sequence goes on from PVKC010026646.1 coordinate 8,487, forward strand.
TTCCATTGTGAATATCTACATATTATGTATTTTATTTTCTATTCATTAGTTGATGGCATTTGTATGCCACATTTTAATGTTAATGTTTTTGAGTAGATAGATGTTTCAATTCTGTTTATTATTCATCAAGGAGTAGAATTGGTGGGATATACAAAAACTCTAAAAATGGCCATCCTGTTAGAGACAAATGGTGTTCTATTATGTTTCTTGTTTAGGTTACACATTGCTAGAATGAACAAATGCTTTTGAATGTTGTATATGACATTACATCCTATGAACTCATGAAAGATTTTTGTGAATTGAATAATTTTTCTTCATGTTCCATAGAATTTTAAGAGTTTTAAATTATATATGTACAAATAAAATTTTTTATTTATAAACATGTTGAAACAAATGTTTTTTTGCAATACAATGGCTTTATGATATCTTCTTAAATTGATTTTTGGTTTAAAACCTCAAAGATAATGTTTTTTCTCATAATGTTGATTTTAATCAAATAATCTCACATAGAGATAAAGAAGATATAGAAGACAAAATTGAAATGAAATTATTCAACTACCCATATAAAACGCAATTTGTATTACATATTAAATCAAAATTTATCCTAAGGCAAGAATTGAAGGGACTATTCTAACATTCAAGTTACAAAATCGTTTAACAGCCAAATAAATAATAAAGCTGGTTCACTTCTGCACTGTAACTATATATTTCTTGAATAATTTAAAATATCGTATAAAATGCAAATGAAAATTATTTAATAATTTTCTTTATAAATAATATTTTTGACAAAATAAAATAATTCTATTAAATTATATGCCCTTTTATATCATTTTAATAATAAAGTGGTGTTCAAATCCATCAAAATTAGTCATTATGCTATACCTTAAAACAGTTTCACAAAAAGGTTTTGAGAAAATAAGAGATAGTACAGGCACCCTATTTGAGAAAATAATAAGCCCTGAGAACTTTTAGCTAGTACACAGAACTTTTAATTTTGATTTTTGCTTTACAAGTCTGTTACAAATTTATAGGTTTAAACACATACACAAACATTCACACATGCCACATGCACACATGTCCACACATACCCGCTTTCTTCCAACCTTTCTTTTAACTTAGTTTTTTCTGCTTACCACATTATATTGGTTCGAACTTGTTTAAAAAGAAGTGTGATGAAATCTCAGTTATTTTATTGGATTACCCTGAAGGAAATTATTTCTTTTTTGCTACTCTTATAAAATATGCTACACATAAAGTACTTCACTTTCTACAGGGATTCACTGCATTATTCAACATTTTTCATAATAAAAACCTGCAATATATTCCCTAGAACACTATGTTTTATGAATCTTTGCATTTTGTAAGAGAATATTAATAGATCATTTGTCTCCCACCATTTGACAAAATCATAATAAATTTCTAATGGTAACATTTTTATCATTACGTGATATGAGTTTAATGCTCTGTGTAGAAGTCTGAAATAAATCTCTATATTTTGTACTCAAACATGTACCATGTATGAGCTATTCAAGAATTGTTATAAGGTTATTGCTTTGAGAGTACAAATATATCTAATTAGTTTAATAAATAATAAGTAAATTAATAATCAAAGTATTTGAGAATATAGATCTTGTTTAGAGTTAGAAGCCCAAAGACAGCAATAAATATAGTTTCTATTCCTGTGATTTTGTTTAAATAATGGTGAATTACAAATATACATGTATATCTATACATATATACATAATATTTTATACGTAAGTAGGAATAACAAAATACATTTAATCCATAAGCTACCAACTTTCAGTTCTAAGAATTAGCTTTAGTACTAAATTCCACTTTATATTTGCATACACTACTAAAAAACCATTGAGACCACAAAGATAAAGGCTAACCCAATGAGTTCTTGTTTAGCCAGGGAAATTACCTTGCCAGTACAGGAAAATGACGAGAAGACCAAGTCTAGCTCCACTTGATGTTCAGAATCTGGGTAAGAATAATGATCACCATGAGTCTTCTGGAAGCTATAGAATCAAGAATGAAGTGTGATCAACCATTCTGGTCTAGAAAGAGCAATAAGAGGGCTTCCACTAAAAACCAGATTCTTGTTTTCTTTTTGAGAAAATAATTAAGATTTGGGGACTAGGAAGATAGTATAGCACACAGGGCATTAGCCTTACATGTCACTGACCCTGGTTCAATCCACTGCATCCTCTAGTGTCCCCTTGAGCATTTTCAGGAGTAATTTCTGAGTGCTGAGTCAGGAGTAAACTCTGAGCACTGCCAGGTATAACTCCAAACAAACAAACCCAAAAGAATTCATGGATGGAAATGTGTGTCACTAAAAGCAGAAGGATTTGTTACAGGGGAGAGAACACAATAGCTGCTCTCTAAGGAGAATCGTGGACCAGATTAGGGGTAAAGTAAGGAAGATGAATACATATGCATAAAGTATTTTATATGAGTAGTGTGGTCTGGATGTTTTTTAAACTATTTATATACATGATTCAAATGTTTGCTTATGTATTATTTATATCATGAGTATCTCATTGTGAAGCCAGTGGGAAAAGTGAATTAAGTTGGACTTTGAACTTAATGATGGTAAAGTGACATTAAAGTCAGAATCTGTCCTCCATGTATATTCTAATCAGTGATTAGGATGTTCTCCATAAATATTCTAATCAATTATTAGTAAAACTGCATCTATAGTATTTTTCAGATAAGCGCACTACAATTTTTAAAACATATGCCGAGTCTAATCAGACACAACTTGAAAAATAATTTCTCAGACTTTTATAAATGACATTGGATTTTCAATCATCAAGAAATTCATAATCTAAAACCAAAATTATTGGAGTCAAGATGTTACTGTGAGCATGATTAGGGATCAAATTATAGAGGACATGGTGAAGTTGAAAATGGAAGAGGTAGCTTCAGGTTTCTCAAACGGAAGTGAATTACTAGTGAACCGTGTACATAAAGCCTGCCCCACAGCAAATATAATGATCTACTTACTACTGTATTTATTACTAAAAATATATGGACCTTATCTAGCTTTAATCTTAAATGTTATTATTTCAATATCGAAATGATTGATTATCAGAAGGTGCAAGTCATTGTGCAGTTGAAAAGTTCACCTTGGAGCCTGGACACTCACTGTCTTAAAACTGACAAGCCAGTATTGCTAATATGTTGACAGCAAAGAAAATGCAAGCTATACTGAGATCTGAACTAGAAGATAACTATCAGTTTCCAACTCTAAAGTTTACCGAGCTCTTCAAAGTGACTATCATTCATCCTCAGGCATTAAAACTCCAAATTCACTGCATTTCCATGCAACTCTTTAGTTGTTTCAATGAAATTTCATGGACATTAATTTCCAAGCCAAGAAAGGTAAAGAACAACTAAATTGTTGTTAGAGTCAGCACTCTGCATGTACAGCACATAATTTTGATTTAAGAACACATTCCCTGAGCTATAAAGAACAATTTGAACCTTGCTATAGATTATTTGCTAAGTGATAGCTATACTAAGCCTCGGGACCCAAGCTGAGTGTGATCTTTCATGTCTGACCAAATACAGTTACCTAACATCTAACAGCCCCTGTGATGCAAACAGCCATGTCCATGCCAAGTATGCTCATAAACCATTATGAGTGATTACAATGATTCATGGGGTGTCCAGAACTCCTCTGGCACTTCTCTTAATGCATAGCTAAATTCCTTACCTGACTCCCACCCCCTTACAAGCTTCTATCAGCCTTGCCCATCCAATTTCCAATGTCCGGGTGACTCTGCTAGACCCCTTTGAACATGGAACAGGAAGAAACTTGGAGACTTTTTCCCATTCTGATTCTGTATTCATTTTCTCTCTCCTATTGACTCTCTCCTTCCCTTCCTTTCTCCCTTCTTCCTTCCCTCCCTTACTCCCTCTTTGCTCCCTTGCTCTCTTTCTCCTTTCCTCCCTCCACTTCCTTCTTTTCCTCTCTTATTATCTCCCTCTTCTCTCCCTCTCCCCTGCTCTCCATCTATCTCTCTTTCTCTCTCCCTCTTTTCTTCTTTCATTTTCCTCATCTAGGTCTATTCCCCTCCCTGGCTCCCTCTATCTGACTCCCTAATTTGGCTTGACATGTGGTTAAAAGTTCAAACATGTCAAAACATTGGCAGAACATGCATGAAATTTGACAATGTAGAACGTATGAACTTTTATGTTCATAACTTGACTTATTTGGTCAAAATTAAAGAACTCTCAATGTTTTTGTTAGTGGTGGGAAAGTGAGAAGAATCTTAAAAAACAGATTTTACAATTCTAAAGCACAACTGTTATTTCACACATTGATTTTCAGTAACTATCTGACTGCTAGACATCACAAGAACCCAATAAAGCTGTCCTAGGGTTGGGGAAATAAAGTGTTTTCAGTGACACAAGGGAGATACACTAATCAAAGGGAACTTAGGAGCTCCAAATCAATTATAGAAAATTACTACTTAAAAATATATCTGTTGTGAAAAATTTTAGGTTTTACTTTATTTCACAACTCTTATAGGATGCAAGTATTATAGTCAATGCATTGTTATAGTAGTAGTTATTATTTTTGAGGCATTATCAAGTTTCAAACTTATTCTATGCTAATTTGAATGAAATTAAATATATAGATCATTCTAACAATTACCATTCAAATGATTACAAATTTTGGAAATGAGAAAGGAATTAATGGTAATTGATTTTATATGTTTTTTGATTCTGTAATGATTCAATTACTCTTCTATGAAGAATTTATGTTTATGCCACAGACATTGGCCAAGTGTTTAATAGACATTGCTGAAAGTAGAATAAAAATTACTTCCAGGTACAATTAAGCTAACAGATGTTATTTTTCTTATTCATAAGTGACAGGCCTATTAACCCATATCAAAATACCAAAAATTAATAGAGTTATATTTCATATTTCTTTTTGTGGTTCAAAGTTTTCATTAACAATAACAAATAAAGGGAAAAAGATTTTAACTAAATATGCATTAAATTCAGAGAAGAATCTTCATTAAATATTGGACAGCTCTATTCTTTAGAAAAATAGCATGCATCAGAAATAGTTGACAACATCTAAGATAGGAACTTAGCATTTTTAGTCTTTCTAGTCTAATTAATAATTATAGCACTTTAATAATGAAACTGCAAGGACATAATTATTTTATTTTTGATACTGATGTATTTTCAAGGGAGGTTAGAAAGGTAAAATACATGCATTTACTAAGATAAACTATAAAATAAATTTCACATAAAAATCTGAAACAAATTTCTCTTAGACTTGAGTAAACATCTTAACAGAAAAATGCCGTTTCAGGACAATTATCCAATAAATTATAAAATAAAATGTAATTCAACAATAATTATAAATCTTTACAATTATGTTTGCTTACACTGAATAATATATTATTCTTGAGTAAAATAGCATCAGTAGGCATATACTTATAATAAATAGTATATTCATCAAGATATTAATCAAATTGTCTTTTTTAACCTTTTATCCAGAAATATTCACAGTGTCACTCATTCATGCAAAATTTTTTCTTTCTTTTTTATTTATAATTAAATATTTTTTATTTTGACCAAAGTAGATTACAAATCTTTTACAGTAATATTTTAGGTACATAGTGACATTGAATCAGGGGCATTCTCACCACCAGTTTTGTCACCTTTGTCCACCCTGTTCCCAGCATACATCCCATATCCCTCCTCCTTTGGCCCGTGGGCTGTTAGTATATGTGGTCCCCTCTGTATTTAACTTGTTGTAGATTGGGTTTCGATTCTGTTGTTGTTGGCTTTGGATTTGGTGTTCAAGTATGACCATTTTTTATTTCTACTCAATGTTCATACAACTGTTTGGTCTTGGTAACCTCCATTATTTCCCTTTCTATTTGAGGCAGAACAAGATGGTTCAAGTTATGTGGTTTTGTTTGGAGTCAAGAAAAAAGAAAGAAAAAAATAGAGGGAGAACAAAAAGCAAACAAGCAAGAAATAGGAGGAGTCTTTCTAGTGGCTATAAGTATCCATTTAAGAGAAGAAAGGGAGAAAGGAAGAAAAACATAAAAAACATACAAAAAATTCAAACAAAAGAACCCAAAAAGCACCACAAAAATTAAGACAACAACCAGAGAATAACCACGGTCCCAAAATAAAAACAAAAAAGGTAGTATTATATAGATCCTAAACTTATAAAAAAATAAATAAAAATAAAAGCAAAAAAGCACACAAAAAAGAAAAAAACAACAATATCAACAACAACAACAATAACAAAAATTAATTTGAGCTTTTTTTTTGCAGAGGCACAGTAAATATTAGGGAAGTTAAGTCTTCCAAACATCACGAAAGCACCAAGGGGAGAGTAAATGAACTTGAACGGAGTCTATAGTTGATCCCATGACAATATACTCCAAGGGTGGAGAAACCCAATATCTTGTAGGCCAAGGAAATTCCTTTTCGAATGAACCCAATATTTATTGTGCCTATGCAGGAAGGGGAAAAATGGCAAAAAGCACAAAACAATTTTTTCCGTATGTATCTATCCACTATTTGCCATTTTCTTTGTTCTGTTGTCGTTATTGAAATTATTGTTTCCATTTATTTTTTTCTCCTCTCTTTATGTGCTCAGTCACGTTTTTTTTGTTTTTTGTTTTTTTAATTTTAAGACCATAGATTTTATGTGGTGCTTATCTTTATTCTTGGAGTGCTCACTGGGTATTTTATTTGACTCTTCTTTTTGCACTATTGAGGTGTTTCACCTTCTTTTTCCCCCTTGTCTCTCAAACCAATGATGAGAGCCTCTAGAAGGACTCCGCCCATTTTTGGCATATTTGATTGTTACCCCAGTTCATCACTTTTCCCTTCTTCAAACAAAACCACATAACTGGAGCTATCTAGTCCCACCTCCCAGTTAGAGGAGGAAATAAGGGAAGAAGCAAGACCAAACAAGTATAAGACCACTAAGATGTAAGCAAGGCACAGAGGGGACCACCTATTCTGGCAGCCCCAAGGGAGAGGGAGGAGGATATAGGTGGAGGGAGGACAACTTGATATAAGAATCCCCCTGATTTTATGTAAACATGTACCTAAAATATTATTGTCAACAATATACAAAAATAAAAATATATAATTAAAAAAATAAAAAAATATACTATAGCACAATGTAAAAAAAAAAAAAAAAAGGGTATTCCCTTGGCTTAAGAGATACAGGGTTTCTCTGCCCTTGAAGTACACTTTCATGGGAATAACTAAAGGCTCTGTATACGCTCCTTTTCTCTTCTCTAGTTCTTTTTGTGCCGTCTTAAAACTTTCCTCTCAGTTGTGGATGATAAAAATCAGGCCTCTGTGGGGTCAGAAAGATAGCACAGCGGTAAGGCATTTGCCTTGCATGCGGAAGGACTTTGGTTCGAATCCCAGCCTCCCATATGATCCCCGGAACCTGTTAGGAGGCGATTTCTGAGCGTAGAGCCAGGAATAACTCCTGAGCATTGCTGGTGTGATCCAAAAACCAAAAAAAAGAAAATAATATCAGGCCTCTGTAAATA
>PVKC010026647.1:0-16070 GCA_004027635.1 Crocidura indochinensis
AGCAGTAAGACATTTGCCTCGCACACAGCCAATCCAGGATGGACCTGGTTCGGTGCCTGGTATTCCATATGGTCCCCGAGCCAGGAGTGATTTCTAGGTACATAGCCAGTAGTAACCCCTGAGCGTCACCAGATGTGCCCAAAAAGGCAAAAAAAAGTTATTAAAACATTTATCATAATCATACATCTCTCTTTATCACTATCAAATCTCTGGAAATAAAAATAATTAAAAATAATTAAACATATAGTTAGACATTCCATTTTTATTTATTATCTTTTTCACAGAACATAGACATATAACTTTTATCATACAGCTATCTAGAAGGCAGAAATTTTTCTTAATATGTAAATTTAATTTTTTAATAAAGGACAATTTTGGCTAAAACAGGAACAGAGATAAAGTCCTTCCATCTTTATAAATTTTGCAATTTTATAAACTAAATTAAATACTTGAATTTTAAGATCTCCCCTTAGGAAGACTTCACTACTAGTGTCTGATTCAGGCAAAAATAAATTCACATAGTTTGGGGGTCTTGGGAAGATTTTGTTTTTCCTAGTCCCCATAAAGGTGCATGGAAGTTGGCTCTTCAAGTCCAGTTCACCCTGGAACAAGTTTTTTTTTTTTCCCTCTCCCATGCTTACATCTTTCTAAGTTAAGATTTGTACAATACAAATTATTTTGCTTTGCACACATACACAAAGAAACTGCAATAGCAGTCTTATAATTTTAATTATGTTCCCTTTTAATGAATTTGAAGAGACAACCAGAAGCAAAATGAGTGCAGAAGACGTTTGTCTTTCATTCAGATGATACAGGTTTGGTTCCTGGCACTAATGAGTCCCGCCAGATGTGATTCCTGAACAGAGAGCCAGGGGTTAACTGCTGAGCACTGCCAGGTGTGTCCCCAAACCAAAGTGGAATAAATTGAATATGAAGACATACTTAAGAAATTATAGAAACAAAACAGGAAACTTAACAACTAAAGGTATTTAAATTAGGGGCCCGGGAGATAGCATGGAGATAAGGTGTTTGCCTTTCATGCAAAAAGGTCATCGGTTTGAATCCCGGTGCCCCATATGGTTCCCCGTGCCTGCCAGGAGCAATTTCTGAGCATGGAGCCAGGAGTAACCCCTGAGCACTGCCGGGTGTGACCCAAAAACCACACACACACATACACACACACAAAAGGTATTTAAATTAGGTTAGGATCCAGATACTTGTATTCACTGTAATGAAGAGTTGTAGTAATGCTTTTTGCACACATATAATCATTGCAGCACTATTTATAATAGCCAGAATCTGGAAACAACCCAGATGAGTAGCTAAAGAAGCAGTGGTACATATACACAATGGAATACTATGCAGCCATCATAAAAAAATCAAATAATGAAATTTTCTTATACATGGATGAACATGGAAACTATTATGCTTAGTGAAATAAGTCAGAAAGAGGAAGATAATCACAGAATATTTTCACTCAACTATGGGTTTTAAGAAAATTAAAAAGACATTATTGCAATAATACCTAGAGAGAATAGAGATGAAGGCTGGAAGGACCAGCCCATCGTATGAAACTTGCCACAAAGAGTGGTGAGTTCGGTTAGAGAAATAACTACACTGACAAGTATTATGACAATGTTAGTAAGTGAAAGAAAGAGAATGCCTGTCTTGAAGTCAGGCAGGGAAAGGGAGAGAAGGAAGGTGGAGGGCATTGGTAGTGGAAACATTGCACTGGTAAAGGAGGGGGTGGTATTTTGTTTTGTTTTTAGAAACTAAAACCAAACTACCAATATGCTTGTAGTCATGGTGCTTAACTAAATATATTTAAAAAATAAAATATGTTTTATATAATTTAAATGAAAAATTATTGCTGGTATTCTGTATAGGAGAAATAAAAAACAAGCCAAAAGTGAACTTCTAGAATGTCTACTGAAAAGATACTATAAATAATACACCAATGTTTATATAAAAAGGTCACAATAGTGCTGTTTAATTATTTAAAATAATATTAGATATCCATATTTGATATTAAAAATTATCGTTATTTTATATACTGGGCACTAACACAATTAAAATGTTTCAATATCATTTATTTATATAATATTGATAATACGTATTCCCCTATACTTTACAAACAACAAAATATAGAAATCTAAAAGTGAAATATACAAAGTAGGAGAATATTTCTAAAAGCTAAGTATATAGCTTAAGAGGCCTGAGTGATAGCACAGTGGATGGGACATTTGCCTTGCACATGACTGACCCATTCACTCTCATTCCTAGCATCCCATAGTGTTCTGTGAGCCTGCCAGGTGTAATTTCTGAGTACAGAGCCAGGAGTAGACCCTGAGTATCAGGGGATGTGGCCCTGAAACCAAAATAAATTAATTTAAAATAAAAACCTAAACCAGATTATTAGATTCTGATAATGGAAGTAAAATGTATGCCGAATTGTATAGCAATAATAGAAATATTAATTATTCAATAAATCCTGAAATTAACATTATCTGAAAAAATCTAAAGAAAAATTACTCTATATGGATACATAAATCATAAAATGTGTATTGTAAGAAACAGTTTTAAGAAATTGAAGATTTTATGTATTTTCGTAGAAGCAAAAGTAATTTATGCAACATGTAAATTACTGCATGCAAAATATACAAATATAGATATAATTTTTAAATATATATTAAATACTATCTTAGAAAAATGTAATAGTTTCTACACAGAATATGTAGATATATAACTTAAATATGGCTGGTGTTCTTATATATGCATAAGTTTTACTCATTCATTGGAAATTTTATATGGATTATATTAATTTTAATATTAATATTTTCCTACATAGAAACTGCAAAGCAATATAGCATGGGAATAATCTCAATTTTCAATGTCACAGAATTCTTTCACTGATCAATAATTCAGTTATGTTTGTGGCAAACTTATTTGTAAGATCCAACTTAATATGTTTCTGGAATAGTTTATTTAAAATATTTAAATATTTAGATGTAGAAAGAATACTTTCTGGTTTTCAAATTATGGTTTTCAATAATTTGCTCTGAATGTAAATTGTCTATAGTAGTTGGAGTAATAGAAAGATTACCAAAAATAAAACTCAAACCATTTCTAAACTGTTTTGAACAATGCATCATTGTATTGGAGCTAAATTACAAATGGTATATTCTAAATTATTACCATTCACTACTTTTATGAGACTAGATCAGTGTGGCACTTAACTTGAACAAAACTGCCTTTTTGAATTATAGGATATGCCATTTATGTACCTATAAAACAATACAGAATGAAAGACAAGATTCTGAAGAAAACCTCCTGTTTTCCAACCTGGAATGGCACTTAACATTAATATAAACAAAATGAAAACTGAAGAAAATTTCTTAAATTTTGTGACAATTCTCTTCTCTATAAAATGAGTGGAAAGTAACTAGGTATCTATTTTAAGAGTTGTTGTGATAGTGTCATAAATATAGATAAGATAATTAAAATTATACTCTAGCATAATCATCTGTAATGTTTCAAAAAGTGAGGTGCTATAAAAATCCACTATATTGCTGGCATTTTAAGTAAGATAAATAGAACAGTAAAGAACAGTTATGGATAATAATATATTACAAGATATAGGTTTTCATATGGGTGTTCCATACTGTGTAGACCGCAAAATAAAATACAAATCTTGCCAATACATAGATTTCATTATTATGAAGGTAGTGGTATTTATATTGAAAAATACAGGTAACAAGTGGAAAATTAAAGAAGCTGAATTGTAAAAATTTTAATATATCTGCTACAGAGTAGGGGAAGTACAGGAATAATTTAAAAAGAAACTTCCTGTAAATTGTTTTGCTTAAGATGGCTTTTGAAGAATGAATAGGTAATTCAGTTTAGAAGAACCTAATAAGATCCTGAAGAACCTAATCAAAGCATAAATAAAAATATTGAAGACAGCTATAGGTCCTAAGTTGCTCATTAGAAGGATAAATGCTCTTCTGAATTTCACTCCAAATCCAGGTCATTTGAAAGTTACTATAAATACTCAAACTTTCAGGACCTCTAGATTTCCAGGCCCAGTAGAGTTTATCTATGAGGGTAATAGATTCAGGCGTGATGTCAAACCCAAGTTACTGCAATGAATGAGGCCCAGAACATTTTCAGAAATAATGAAGCAAAAAGTGTTTGTTTTTGCTATTCTTGTGAAGCTGTTACAGAAAACATCAGTACAACAGAACCTGGATTGGAACTCTTCTAAGAGAATCTGAATACATTGAACATCATCTAAGTATAGGTTTACATGAACTGCTTCAAAGAACCTCCCTTTAAAATTACTTAATCTAATTAATATTGATTTCATCCTACTTAAAAATATATAGGGACTGAAGTGCTAGGACAGTAAATATGAGGCTTACTTTCAGGAAATAACCTGGGATGTGACCCTGGTTCAAATCACTAGCACCACATATAGATCTATGTGTTGCATCGTAACAAGGAATTTCTATATTTCTAAAGGAGAGTCTCTAGAAGGCTCACTAAAATGCATCTCCTCAGTTTGGATTGCTGTTTCGAAAACTCCAGAGGAACATTTCACCAGAAGGCTTGCTGGGAAGCTTCCCTGCAGTGTGAATGACTGGACAAATTCCTAAGAAATATTTTTGAGATTCATGTTATGGTACTGACATTATGCTTCCTTCACAACTAACATCTAATTGTCCTAAGATGATTCTCTTTTCTGCTGAGTGTATTACAGGCAAATATAGCCTTGATTAAATTTCTCATTACCAGGGAAAATCTCAGTACCAAAGTAAAGACATTTAATAACAATTTTTTTTCTCTCTGTCTTTAAAATGTCCTTGCAGTTTCTGCTTCCGGGGACATTTCTAAAAGGACCTTGAGTATTTGTTAACTTTTATTTACTTCGATGCAAATGTAGATGTAGACTTGGGCTGTTGAACTTTTAACAGAAAAGGAATTACATCTCTTATAGATATAGTCGTCTCCTTCATTTTGACCTTTAGAAAATAAAGCCTCTCTATTTAGAAATAGGTACTTGATAGAGAAACTTCACTCCTTCATAATCCCCTATTTTACTTCCTGAGCCTCCCAGGAAATTCTTTGATATGTTAAAATCAACCTTCTCCCTAAGACTTTTACATACTATTAGATCTATTCAGATCTATATACTACCCTAGCCAGGTGAATTGTCTTACTGTTAATCTGTGCTTTGTTTGTGAACATTTCTCTCATACCTATGACTGGCAATTTACCTCATATATACCTGAACCCCACATTAAAAATTAGAACATTGTTCTCCCACATAGATTTTTGTGGTCTCCCATTTTCTTCATATTTCACTGTTCTTGTCACCCACTCTTCTCGAGGAAACTCTAATGCAACCAGACCCAAAAGGAGGCCCATGTCATATTTGAGCAGTCATTTTTGAGCAGAGATCCAGGAATAGCTCCCAAGCTCACCAGGTGTGCCACAAAAGCCAAATAAATGAATTAAAAAATAAGTTTTAAAAATATGAAATTATGGTCCTGAGTGGTGGTGTGGACCATAAGGCATCTGCCTTGCCAGTGCTAGCCTAGGACAGACCACAGGTTGATCCCCCGTGTCCCATATAGTCCTCCAAGCCAGGAGCAATTTCTGAGTGCATAGCAAGGATTAACTCTTGAGTGTCATGGGATGTGGCCAAACAAATGGAATTATTCTAAGCACTTTGTATATTCCTTGGGTGACATGATTTAAACTGCTTTGAAGGCTATATATAAACTCAGGGAAGTTTACAGAAATTAATACTGATAAAGGCTTTGTGCATACATTAGTAATAGGATTAAATAGAATTCAAGCCTTCTTTTGCCATTCCAATGTTTACAATTAAGGTTCAAGTTAGTAATTAAGCAGTAAAGTACTTGTTTTGCAATTATACAAATATTCAAACCCTAGTAGTACTAAAAAATAGAAGAAAAAGAACCATTTGCATAAACTTGTTCCATGTGGCTACTATAAACATTTCCTACCAGTAGTGTCAAATAATTATTCTGAATTATTCATTTTCTTTTCTTTTTTTTTTTTTTTTGGTTTTTGGGTCACACCCGGCAGTGCTCAGGGGTTACTCCTGGCTCCATGCTCAGAAATTGCTCCTGCAGGCACGGGGGACCATATGGCACCGGGATTCGAACCGATGACCTTTTGCATGAAAGGCAAACGCCTTACCTCCATGCTATCTCCCGGGCCCCATTCAGTTTCACTATATGTGCTGAATCTCTGCTACAAACAAAACTTTTTAAATGAAGACACTCTTCTGGATACTACTATAAACTATCATTATTTCTTACAATAATCTTGCAAAACAACTTTTTCTATTACTTGACATGTTTAATTTCAAATCTATAAGACATCCTATTTGCTACTCACTGTTCAAAAATATTATCATACTTTCCTTTTTGTCCTGAAAAAAATGTATTTCCATGTTTTGTCAGTTTAATCTATAGTAGTTTTTTCACATTTAATTCCCTACAGCTAACCTGAATTAGATTTTTAAAGTTGATAAATTATCACACAATTCTCAGCTGATACTGTTCTTAGTTCCTGCAAGTTAACTTGCATACTACTAAGACAATTAGAGAAACCAAGTTTCTTGTTTACTGATTTGTGAAACTATTTTGTTCTTTTAGTCTAACTTAATCTAAATGTGTAATAAAAATTATTTGGAACGCTGACTTCTATTATGCTTTATATGACTTTTAAGTGTGATATTCCAGGACCTAAATGATAATACAGCAGGTAAGATATTTGCCTTGCACACAACTGAACTGAGTTTGGTCCCTGGCATCCCACATAGTTATCTGAGCACCACTAGGAATAATCCCTGAGTACAGAGCCAAACATGTCATTCTCCCAAAATTTACAGTATGAATTTGAATTATTTACACAAGGAATCTGAAATTATAGGAACAGTAAGTAAACAGAAATAAAAAGTCCCTATAATTTTTAAGTCTTGCTTGCAGAGTAGTTTAGCCTTTTTGTAGTATGTATTTTCATATGTATACAGGATACATATGTATATGATTATATTATCATATATAAGTTATAAAATTTTGTTATAGGTATATTAGATCATAACAATATATCTTAACTAACAGGGGCCCAAGCAGTGGCACAAGTGGTAAGATGTCTGCCTTGCCAGCACTAGCCTAGGACAGACCGCAGTTAGATCCCTTGGTGTTCCATATGGTCCTCCGAGCCAGGAACGATTTCTGAGTACATAGCCAGAAGTAAACCCTGAGAGTCACTGGGTATGGCCCCCAAAATCAAAACAAACAAAAAAACCTAGCATATGTAGAAATATACATATAAATTTCTAAGTCTTAGAATATTAGACTTCATCAGTATATATATGATAAACATGTACATATATGTATATATATACTCTGAAGTAGTATATATTATCAAATATATTTTCATAAAAACAAAATTCAGTAGAATATTGATGGGCTTTAAATGAAAGATCACTTATAAAATTAAGTGTAAGAAATAATATTCATTAGACAAAATATTTGGGGATAAAGAAATAAAATACTTCAAAGTATATGATTAAAAATAAATAAAAATAATTTCAATCCATTCTATGTCTATAATTCTATGTTATAACATGAATTTATTACTAATATTCAATCATAGAAGAGATTTATTACTAATATTTATTTATTACTAATATTTATTTATTACTAATATTCAATCATAGATCTTCATTTTGAAAGTTATAAATAATTAGTAATTCCGTCATTCTTAAATATTAATCTATAAATTAAAATTGAAAAACTGGGTGTAAATATTGCATAAGTATTTTATAGTTTTAAAAGCCAATTACAGTCTTCTGATTTCAACAGTCTTCAATTTCAACATGTTATTTGTTGAATAACATGCTTATAACATGCAATAATAAATTGCAACAGCATGCTTGCAATTAACTTAAAGGAAAATTGTGAGGGACCAAGTGAAATGGGTATGGTGGTTGCCTTATATGAAATCCAACCCAGGTTTAAATCCTAAGCACTAACTACCAGGACTGATCTCTGAGAACAGAACCAAGAGTGAACCCTAAGCACTGTCAGGTGTGGCCCCCCTAAAATTAAAAAGTAAAGACATAATGCATATCACTTTACTTCAATTTATGTATTTGCCTATAATGTTGCAGAAAACAAGACCTTAGAAAAAAGAACATTCTGCAATAGCAATATATTTAATTTTTCCTGATAAAAGAAACTCAATTTATCTTTAACTAGAATTGTAAATAAAGATCATGGAAAGTACTCCTCCTAAAATTACTATCAAGGGATCATTGCATATATTATTTAATAAAATCTGCAAGATAACTATAAGAATACAATATAATAATTATAACTGTTTTTACTAGATGGATATTTTGAATAAAGAGGTTAAGTAAATTTTCATTATTAATCATCTAATTTTCAAACCAGTAAAAAGATTCAAAGTCTTTGTTATTGTGACTCTCTACTTCTTCGTTCTTAGAAAACAATTTATTAGTATGCATATTTTAATAATATCAAACAAGAATAATCAAAATAATCGAACAAAGATAGAGTATTAATATATGTAAAATTACTCCAGTTTTGTCATCTAGAATAAGATTTTTAGAGAATATTTTTATCAACTCAAGTACTATCTCCAAACTAAGCAAAAACATGTTTGTGTAAATTTTTGTGTACAAATAATATGTTTGTATGTTATGAGAAAGAGAAAATTGGAGATTGAGTAGAAGAGAGTTGGAAAGATTATAACACTTTAAAATCTAAAGATTAATCATGGAATATCATAATCTGAACAGTTCTTTCCATCTTCAGGAAAATATCTCATATGTTTTATTTCAAATTGATACACTATAGAAAGTAATATATTTAATTTTTATTAAATTATTTGTCTTTTAAACCCAGTTATTTGGAACCATTCCATCTTTGAGTCTTAGTTTAGCTAATTGCTTTCATTAAAATAAATATTTCAATGAGTCTGGAACAGTCTTACTAGACCAAGCCAGACTTTGTATATTCTCTTTAAGAGATTAATTTGGGACATTGGTGATAGAAATGTTGTACTGGTGATGGGGGGGGCATTCTTTTCATGACTGACACCCAACAACAATCATATTTGTAATCAAGGTGTTTAAATAAAGATATTAATTTAAAAATAAAAAAGAGATTAATCTAGCAAATAGCTCATTAGGTTCATTTATGTTAAATGAAGAGATTCTAACAGTCAAAGAAAGGCAATGTTCACTGGTTAAGACCCCAATATTATCATGGGAGTATAAAACCTCTAGCACTTTTTATTATTATATTTTAGGAAATACTCACTGGCTGCTTATCCAATTCAAGTGATTCAAGTTATTTTGAAGTGATTAACCACACAAGCAGTCTGCTTATGAGAAATCTGATCACTTATTTTAAACGATCTGGACCCAAAAACTTCCATACTCTACTTGAGTGTTGATCAGTCTGGGTGTATTAATCTAAGGTATAGACATGCTATCATTGGCTGCCAAATCATAAAAATCATTGAAAAACTCCAAAATGCAGTACTACCAAACCTTTGTGTTAATAATGAATCAAAATGTATTAAAGAGAGTAATTCTAAGAGAATGTCTGAGTTTCAATACACATCTTATACCTTAAAATAATTTTAAGCAATTATTGCTTTCTCAATTCAAAACTATCTATGGCTCCTAGATGTTGGATACTATGAAAAAGAAAGTCTTAATTCCCAACACTAAAAAAGACAGTTAATTAGAAATGGGCCTTATCAGAGATAACTACTGACATCATTGTGATGTTTCCAAAATGCTTATATTCTAAGAACAATTATTCTTTCCTAAGGGAGATAAGGGGATGAAAGTAAGGTCTACTTTGCATGACAAGGTCAGATTTCTGCAGGCAAATGAGCACTCTATAGTTAATTGTTCCTAGATTGTACTGTCTAGCTGGATTTTAAGAGGTCAAGAAAGGTTCCAAATTGTGCTCACTACTTTAAGGCAACCCCTTGGGCCACTTTAATCATTTTAAAATGGGACTTTTTCTTACTTTTTCACTGGGACTTTTCTTACTCTGATTCCATCTTTATTCTTTTAAATGTTGCTAATTCATATTATCAATTCACTACTGATCTAGGGGAAAAAGATTTATTATTACATAAGATTTATTCTTACATGCAAATCAAAAGATAAGCCCTCTTATTTAACAACCTTTTGAAATATTATTAAATTTAATGTAATTAAATTTCTGTTGGCCCAAAACTGATAAGCACTCCCAAAGAGAAGATAGACTCATTATAGTTCTGGTATTTACATTATAAGATCACTACAACTAATCCAGTTCTTATGTACCATTTTTAAGTTAATGCAGAAACTATCTTAAACACTCTCCTCAATAATTATCTTTTTTAATATCAGTATCTGCTGATACAAAAAATGATTTACAATGCTCTTCTTTTTAGCAAATATGACTACATTTTCTGAGTGAAATCGAAAATACTATATAATTTGAATAATTATAGCCTATACTGCTTTATTATATAATTCAAAAGTAGAAGAAATTTCAGTTATGAATGGTATCATTTTTAAAATTAATGACGTATATCCCAAATTTTCAGATAGTAGGGAGAAAACACCTATATTTAATTTGATCTGCTTTACTCAAACAGTCATTGGGAAACTAATATTTAAAGCCCTTAAAGAGTATACAGGAGTCTCAAGAACTTTATTAAGATAATTTTGAAAACGTTAGTTTTTACATATCTTCAGCATGAAGCGAAAAACTTGAATGAAGAAAAAATATAACTCTATAAAAGGCTTTATCTTCCTACTGGAGACATGGGGGCATATTAAAAGCCCTTTATAGTTGTGTAAATTTTAATTAATTTGTTATATCTTGAGTTTGATTTCTTCATGGATTTTGTTGTATATTAAGAATTTCTACAAGAACAAATTGACAGCTTTACTATTCAACTACTCATTCTTCACAAAAGAAAAAAAGCCAAAGCTGTTCTCATGGAAACAGTGGAAGAAAAATTTACAGGATTTTAATATCAGTTCCTAAGTATTGAAAAGATTAGATTTTCTTTCTGGATGCTTACTAGTCCCAAATGCCACTTCTTTCAAAGCTAGTGTTAGTTCTGCAGTCAGTTTTCGGTCTTCCAGCGGTAAGAATATATTCAAAGGCTGTGTGCACAGCAGGGTGAAAGTCTTCTACTTCTTTTCTTATTTTTTTTTTTATGAATGTAACTGTATCACTCATCAGTATCCCCTGCCATAAGAGAAATGTGTTTTCTTTTCTTTTAGTAACTTTTTGGACTCCTGAATGCCAGTAACTGCCCTGAGGCCTGGGACAACATTCACATAATCTCCATCAATAGAGGCTACAGAAGCCATTGGTGCAAAGAAATTTCAAGTCTGTAATCCAACTCTCCACATTACCTAATGTTCACATTGGTTCAATTTTCATAAAGAATACCTACTCCAGGTTTCAAAATAACATGAAGGCTTATCCTTTTTAATGAGAATGGATATAATGGACTATAATGAATATGATTTTTTGAAATAATTTCAACTCCATAGACTGCATATACATATTACAAAGGTATATTTAAAGTAGACCAAAATAAGATCTAATGGACCAATTAATTATTTGTGTTTGTTCTCATTTGGGGGCACACATGGCTATGTTCATGGTTTACTCCCGGCTCTGCTCTCATTATGGTATTGCTTGAAGGACCAGATGGGATACTGGGGATTGAACTTAGGTTGGTTGATTACAAGGCAAGTGCTTTACCTGCTGTACTCTCTCTAGTTATTTTCCTAAATATCTTCACAGGCTGATTGTGGAGCTAAAACATGTTTAAATTGATCGCTTAAAACACTATGAGTTTTAAAACAAAACATGTATCAGTGCTATTTAGCTTATACCTAGCTAAGGATTTCATATATTTATCAAATACATGTGCCTATAACACATTAAAATGCATATTAGTAAACAAGGAGAAGAAGCTGGACAAACAAATTCAGGTTGTATGATCAAAATGGAAGCATCATTGCCCTAGTTCCTCTAGCCTCAATTCTATTACATGAGATAATATTAGCTACAAAACTTCACCCAGAGTATTCCTGTAATCTGAGACATTAGGCAAGTCACTCTGAAAGTAGCCTGTGTCTTATCTATTTCCGACTGACATAATAAATGTTTTTAATGTGTGAGGAAAGGGAAGTTTATAGTCCCAGTTTTATAGTAAATGGTCAAGGTTGGACAGAAAGAAACAGACAAATGAAGGACAGTACTGAAGTCCCCATTAATGGGGAAGATTTAAATTGTATGAGAAATAAACTTTCTTCACTGCAAACCAGAAAGTTGTGCCAAACTTAAACATGACAAACTTTTAAATTAAATGAAAACTCATGTAGAAACGAGGATCTGTGTTCACATATCCATATTGCACATAGGCATGTATGCTCAGTATAGTCGTGGAAAAGACGTAAAGACTTTGGTTCATATTCTTTGATTTTTCACACAGAGGCAAGGGGAAAAATTGGTATATTAAAGAAGAATAAATGAAATCTTCTCTTGAATTAACTTACCAGTTTTTCGAAGGGGGAAATCATCCTTTCCGTCTTGTGCTCCTGGTAATGTGTATTTGTAAGATGGAGATGTTCCACTCAGGGGAGGAGAGCTTTGATCCAAAGATGTGTGGTGGGCAGCCCTAGAAATGGAAAAGACGGTTGGCCATATAGGTTGGAGTTTCTGCTATATGTTGGTCAGTAAATAATTAGTTTCACATGTTGCTATGTGTCTCAGATGTGTTTGTGTTTTCTCTTTTGCAGCTACAAACCATAATCTCAATGAACTATGTTCATTTGAGCAGTCAGTCTGGGAAAGAGGCAGGAATCCCAAGAAAGTCCACAGTCAATTGGCCACCATCGAGCGAAATTCTTCTTACCACAATAGAGAAACTACCAAAAACACAAATTCTGCTGAGATGATCAGGGGATATGTGTTTGACAACCATATTAGTAGATAAGCTATTATCTGAATTAATTTGAGTCAACCATGTAGAACAGCTAAGTGAAACAGATGAAAGTAAACACACCAGAAGGACTCAGTTGAACATGACAGTACATGAGAGTGGCTTTTCATTGATCCACACAGTATCAGGTTATCCACCTTGGGCATCCTGATTTTGATAGCTGTTACAAAGTATATGACTGAAGAGCTAGTTATTTCAGTATAAAGTTGAATGTATAAATAGCTAACTTTTACTCATTAATACAGTGAGAAGAAACTTGCAATTATAGAATAATTTATTGTACCAAATATACACTCTATAGTGCATATAACACCTATCATTTTATGAAGAAAATAGTAGATAAGACGTGAAAATAATAACCATATGATTATTCTATTAAGCAATATTTATTTTAGACTTACTTTCACATAAATCAATTGGTTTAAAATATTTCACCTGGCTATTTCTGGCAAAAGAGTATTAAAATTCGATTATATAAATTAATAATTTACAATTGTCTGGAATTGGACCCTACTGAAGTTCAAGGCAGTAATTTGAGAGTCATACCCAAGGGAACAGCTAAAACATTTTTATCTGATAAGTTGTTTGTGTGTTGCTTCTTATTAAGGGTTTTGTCTCTTCTTAAAACACACTTTACCTTTG
This sequence comes from Crocidura indochinensis, assembly GCA_004027635.1. NCBI lineage: Eukaryota > Metazoa > Chordata > Mammalia > Eulipotyphla > Soricidae > Crocidura > Crocidura indochinensis. The sequence continues at coordinate 13,744 of PVKC010026647.1, forward strand.
AAAGAACATAAGTCTATTATAAAACATATCTATAGCATTAGCAATAAAATATTATTTAAAATTCATATGAGGCTGGAGTGACGAAACAGTGATAGGGCATTTGCCTAGCACACTGTCAATCTGGGGCAGACACGGGTTTGATCTTTGACCTCCTGTATAGTTCCCTGAGCCTGCCAGGAGCTATTGCTAAGTGAAGAGCCAGGATTATTCCCTGAGCACTGGTGGTAGTGGCACTACCAACCCAAAGTACTTAGAAACATTTGAAATTTTTCATTAGGTATTAGTTTCTCAAATTAACTGACATGCCTAAGAAAAATTATTTAGAATAATAAAAACAATTTAAAAAGTGTCCTGTATAGGGAGCTGAAAAAGAATAGACACTTGAAAAACAGAACTATAAGTACGATAATTTCTGCACCACATACATTTTCATACAGGGATTCAAGTATTTACTGCCTAATCTATGATGATGCGAAGGGTTTAAAATGTATATATAAAACCAATAATCACTCAGAAAGTAGAATTTAAAAATGTAAAAAAAAGGAAACTGTTATTAATTCATTGTCAAAGTGTGAATTTCCTATGATTCTTCCCTAATTTTTTTTATTAAAAGGGCTATTCCCAGTGATGCTGAATTGGAGTGGATCAGTATCGATTCACACCAATGGGTGCAAAGAAAGGGTAGGTAGTGCCAGGGATAGATATTCTATCTAACTTGAGCTATCTCTCACTTCTGATTTTTAAAATTCCAGATCCATCATATTTTTACATAAAGAATCATGCATTGCATAGTTTGCCATTAAAAAACTCATGGTACCCTGGTTCTATTAACATTACTATTTATGGGATATGCATAGTTTACATATCAGAATTTAATATCTTCAGTTGTACTGATGTAAAAATATAAGGTAAAGTGAGACAGGGTAAAGTCATCATGGAAGACTTAGATTTATTTTGTTGTTTATCTTCTTTTCCCCTCCTCCCTTGTTTTTGTTTTTGTTTTTTTTAAGAGAGGATATAACAGAGTCATTTAAACAGTTTTGGTCTCCATTTTCATTTAAGCCAAGTAAAATAAACTATCAATATGCAGATGGTTCAGAAATGATCATAATGATACCTACAAGCTGAGAAGAGAAAAATGTGGACATAGAAAATATCTATGTCCCATTGCATATTTGTGAGTTACTCAGCCACCAAAGAATCTATATACTTTCCTTTCCTCAAGAGAAATAGTGAACATTATTAAACAATTCACTTTTTCACAATACCTTCCCAGCAGCCTTAGTGAGAACTGTACTTCCATTTCTCTTTGACAGAGAAGGAAACCGATCCTTGAAGACTGCAGGGAACTTATCTAAAATCATAGAAAGGGCACACCCAGATATGTGGCCAGGTGAGATGCCCATATAATTCATGTTTATTATGATACAACACTAGGAAGGAAAATAGCCAAACATTGAACATACGTGTACCAGAGCTTGGGATGGCGGCTCACGGAATGATTTTTTCCATTAGTTGGAGTGTCTTTTGTTGCTGATTTACTCAACAGGAATTCTTGAAGCTTCTGCTTTACTTCTGTACTTGCCACTGCCCCTAAACACACATGGAGAAACAAATGTTTATTTGGAATTTTGTCCTTTAGTACCTCTAAGGTTCTAAGCAAAGATTTGGAAGCAATGGCATGGGTCAGAGCATATAAAATTTTAAATTTATTATTAAAATAAGAAACATGAATCTCAACTGACATTAGAAAATAATATCATAATGCTTTTTAATTCTTGTTTGAATTGCCAATTTCCAAAAAAAAAAAATGTTTTCGTTTTCTATCATTTCTTTAATAGCTTTTTCAGAAGGGGAATTCCCAGAATTAATGTTCCATTTTCTTCTCGTTTTGAGAAATGTTTTTGAGGAACAAAACACTTGTAAAAATGAACAATTTTTTACAAATAAACAATTTTACAAAATAAACAATTAAAGCATAGTAAGTGCATATTTGTAACTAAAGTGCTACTTTAAAGAAAAACTTTAAAGAATAACTCTTTTTAACATTAAACAAATACAGATCACTAACACTTTCAGTTCAACTTTGCTACAACCAGATTTTGAATTGAATTCAAACAGGAGAATTATTTGGATCTGTCTCCCTCTTGTGGATAGTTTTATTTTATTTAAATTTATTTTACTTGAGTAAGTGTTCTGCTTAACTCTTCCCCATTGTACAAAAGGGAAAGAGGAAAAAGAAAAAAGCAAGAAAGAAAGGAAAGAAACAAAAGAAAGAAAGAAAGAAAGAAAGAAAGAAAGAAAGAAAGAAAGAAAGAAAGAAAGAA
>PVKC010026648.1:0-16043 GCA_004027635.1 Crocidura indochinensis
GGTTCTGGACCGGCTGCTTGCAAGGCAAACGCCGCTGTGCTATCTCTCCGGGCCCCTGGATTGAGTTTTTTGATCCATTTAGCCACTCTGTGTCTCATAACTGATGCATTTAGTCCATTGACATTGAGAGAAAGAATTGTCCTGGGATTTGCTGACATCTTTATATCAAAGTTTGGTGTGTCTTTTGGTTAGTCTTGTCTTAAATTAGGTCTTTCAGTTTTTCTCTTAAGCATGGTTTTGAATCTATAAAGTTTCTGAGCTGTTTTTTGTCTGTGAAACCATGTATTTTTCCGTCAAACCGGAAAGAGAGTTTTGCTGGGTACAGAATTCTAGGTTTAGCATTCATTTCTTTCAGTCTTGTCATAATATCCCACCACTGCTTTCTGGCCTTGAGTGTTTCTGGTGACAGGTCTGCTGTAAATCTCAAGGATGCTTCCTTGAATGTAATTCCCTTTTTTGATCTTGTTGTTTGCAGAATTATGTCTCTATCTGTGGGATTCGACACTGTGACTAGGATGTGTCTTGGGGTATTTTTTCTGGGGTTTCTTTTCGCTGGTACTCTTCGGGCATGCAGGATTTGATCACATATATTCTTTAGCTCTGGAAGTTTCTCTTTAATGATATTCTTGACCGTTGATTCTTCCAGGAAATTTTCTTCCTGGTTCTCTGGGACTCCAATGATTCTTAAGTTGTTTCTGTTGATCTTATCATAGACTTCTATTTTCATCTGTTCCCATTCTTTGACTATATTTTCCATTGTCTGTTCATTTGTTTTAAGTTTTTTTCCAATCTCTCCCACTGTATGGAGTTGTTATTTATCTCATCTTCCACAGCACCAATTCTAATCTCCGTTTTTTCTATCCTGGTGTTGAGCTTATCCAGTTTGTCATTCAATTCATTTACTGAGTGTTTCAGGCCTGCTAGTTGACATGTTCTTTCAGTTTGGAGTATTGTGATTTCTGTCATCATATTTTCTTGGTTCTTATTAGTGTTCTGTTCAACTTGATCCATGGTTTCTTTGAGTTCTTTCAGCATCTTCCATATTGCTTTTCTAAAGTCCTTTTCTGAGAGATTGATTAGTTCGTTGGTCATTATCTGGTCATCAGAATTGTCATCTTTGTTCTCTATGTCTGATGCTGGCCTGCGTTGTTTCCCCATTGTCACACTTGTATTGTGTGTTTTTCTACGTGTTGTGGTGATATTCTTTGGGTAAATGATGTACGCGGCCACACTCCTCTGGCTCTGCCCTTTCTGGGTGGGTTGATTTGCCTACAAGGGAATAGAGTCCTCCGTGGATGAAGCCTCACCCAGGATCAGATCTTAGGCCCGAGCACGCAGCAGAGAAGGCAGTCCAGAGAGAAATGCTGGACTTCAGAGTGAAATCAAGCTGAAAATGCAGCACAGCACAGAGGACAGGCAGAAAGGGTTGCTGGCATCTGAATTCTAATTATAATTAGATTTCCTCTGAAACAAGCAGGCTCATCCGCAGGAACGCTGATGAGATTGGGTCTCAGGCAGGAAACCGCATGACCCAAGATGGCCTCTCTGCCCCTCTGAGTCTTGACAGAAAGCAGCAGGAATCAGTGTGCGTACGTCTCCAACCACCTCTGAAACAGGCAGCCTCACCTGCAGGAACGCTGATGAAATCCAGTCTCAGGCAGCGGTAGGAACGCTGGTGAAATCGGATCTCAGGCAGCTGGAAACCGCATGACCCAAGATGGCCTCTGCACCCCTCTCGATCTTTCTCCTCTTTAGTTAAGTTGACTCCAAAGTACTTAATTTCTTGAGGCACAATTGTGAATGGTATTGTTATTATAATGTCTCTTTCTTCTCTTTCATTATTTTATATAAAAATGCCATGGGTATTTTGCATGTTAATTTTGTTAGCCCGTCAATTTACTACATGAATCTATTGTTTCTTGAAGCTTTTTGGTAGAGTCTTTAGGATTTTCTAAATATAGTATCATGTCATTAGCAAATAGTGAGAGCTTGACTTCTTCCTTTGCAATCTGGTTGCCCTTGATATTTTTTTATTGCCTAATTGCTCTGGAAAGTACTCCAGTACTATGTTGAATAGGAGTGGGAAGAAGGGGCAGCCATGACTTGTGCCAGATTTTTGAGGAACAACTTTTATTTTTTCCCCAGTGAATATAATATTTGCTATGAGCTTGTGGTAAATGACTTTGACTATAATGAGAAAAGTTCCATTCCATCTTGTTGAGAGTTTTTATCATGAATGGGTGTTGGACTTTGTCAAATGCTTTCTCTGAATCTATCAATATCATGTTTTTATTTTTATTGATATGATGTGTTATGTTAATTGACTTGTTTATGTTACTCCATCCTTTCATCTCTGTAATTAATTCCACTTGGTCATTGGATCCTATTTGCTAGGATTTTGTTGAGGATCTTTGCATCTATATTCACCAAGAATATATGAGTAGTTCTCTCTCTCTCTCTCTCTCTCTCTCTCTCTCTCTCTCTCTCTCTTGTGGCATCTCTGTTTTTGTTTTCAGAGTGATGTTAGTTTCATAGAAACTATTTGGAGGTGTTTCTGTTTCTTCAATTACCTGGAAAAGCCTAAAAAGGATTGGCTGCAGGTCCTCTTGAAAGTTTTGAAAGAGGGGGCCAGTGAGGTGGTGCTAGAGGTAAAGGTGTCTGCTTGCAAACACTAGCCAAGGAAGGACCGCGGTTCGATCCCTCGGTGTCCTATATGGGCCCCCCAAGCCAGGGGCAATTTCTGAGTGCTTAGCCAGGATTAACCCCTGAGCATCAAACGGGTGTGGCCCAAAAAGAATAAAAACCCCGAAAGTTTTGAAAGAGTTCACTAGTGAATCTATCTGGGCCTGGACTTCTGTTTTTGGGGAGCCTTTTGATTGCTATTTCAATTTCCCCAATAGTAATAAGTCTATTCAGATATTCCAGATCATCTTGGTTCAATCTTGGAATCACATTCTAGTTTTATTATTCCCTGAGAAATCCTTGTGGGGGAACCCATTCTCTTCTACCTGCATACTTTACTGTCATGAGAGAAAAGGACATCTAACTGGTAGAGGTTCCCCAACTTACTTGGACTACAACCCTCCAAAAATCTGCCTTCTTTAACCAAACAAAAGGCATCCCAATTTCACATAATGCTACTATCTCCCTCTTGAAACATTCTAGTACTGATCCCTGAAGAAATTACAGCATCACTTACTTTGTGAAACATTGATATAATGTGATTTTCGGGGGAGATGGATAAGTGAGTTGCCCCAAGTGTTGCCCAGAAGATCAGGCACACCACCAATAGTTCAATTCAAGGGCCTCAAGTTGCTGTGACCTTCCCAGTGCTTATTGGATCTCTAGTAGTACTCACGGGACTGCTATAACTAAAGCTTATGGTGCTTATAAGAAAATCTGATGCCAAGGAAGTAGCTGAGGTTAGTTCATGTACACACTTAACTCTGCACTATCTCCATGTTCCAAAAGTGATTTCACCTGAAAAGCAAATAAATTAAACCATGTTGGAAAGTAACATTTAATTAAGATATCACTTAGAAAACTAAACTTATGCATTAAGAGAGCATATGTGTCCTATTTTATATTGATATATTTTTAAATACATTTATATATTTCTTTATATATATTTTATATTGCATCTTTAAACATCAAACTTAATGTGTGCTTCCTTTTATTTAGACCTAAAATAAATTAAATAACAATATAAATTAGAATCCATCATTTCCCATTTGCCTTTTGCAAAATGATTATAAAGAAGGTTATTTTTGCAAAAAAGGTCCCTTTATCTTTGCTTTCTCATGTCTCCATTATTCCTTTGTTATTCACTTTGTTCTCTTTGAAGGCATTGCTCTACTTATTGTAGCTGCATAACCTACATAACTACAAATCACCCCTAAAACTTGTGGACTTAAAATGACACCTGCCTTGCTCATAAATGAGAACGTGAACAGAACACCATGGAGACAAGTCACCTCTACACAAGTGACCATCAGTTAGAGAATATAAATCTGAGGATTAGGATTAGCTATTGGATGTTCACTGATGAAGTGGTGACTGAATTGGAAGTTAGCTAAAGGCTATGTATCACTTTTGAAGACTTAGTCTGGGAAGTTACACAGCAGCAATTCTGCCATATTCTAATCCCCTGAAGCAAATCTCTAAAGCAGCTCATAATCATGGGGTTGGGTCTACCTTTTGTAGTGGGGAGGTGGCAGAACTTGTGGATATGTTTTAAAACCACTGAAATAGCTTTTATTGTGTGATCTTCTACGTTGTATATGAAAATATTTCCATAAAAATTGTTCTTTGCCTGTTGTCCCACCTTGACCTTCCAGATAGGGGTGCTATTGAGAGCCGAATAAATAATTTGGGAGCCAGGTGTTCAGGGTCTTTTGGCAGAGTTTACTGGCTGGCTCCAAGTGTTTTTTGGAGCTGGTAGTAGGCTGACAAAGGACTCTCTGTGTCCAACCTTTTTACCCCTTTACACTCCTGTCTGTGTGGATTATTTGCTACGGATAAATATTACCAAGATCTCCCCCCACAAGAGGATAAGGAGATGGGAATCAATTTCTCATTCTAGGAGCTCTTTGAGGATACACAAATAACCAATAAAGGAGTAAATGGGACCCAACACTTCTAGTTGATTTTCTCTTCTGAGTATTAATTGGCTCAACTCTGTCAGCTCATTTCAACATTGGTTCCACAAAACTTTAGAGCAGCAAGTACGAGGTTTTGGATTTTTATCTGCCTTATTCAGAGCTAGTGTCCCATCTATTGGCCTATTATAATGAATGCTCAATAAATAGTTGGTGAACTAACTGACTCACAGTTCTTAGCATCAGAAGTGTCAACATTATGAAATCCTGAATCCTTTATTACACTTGCAACCTTACTTTGCAACCCGTTTTTCTTGACTTTTTACTATATTGTCTGATGATGATAATAACATGTGACAATCAACAAGAAACTGGATTTTAAAAATATGTTTGAAATGGGAAATAATATCACGATCATTTTAATTTTAAGGAAAACTAAGAAGCTCTCTTCCCCACAACAGAACTTCCAACTGGAAGGGCCCTGATAGCAAAGATTTAAATAACAAGGATTCCCAGAATACCAATGAGAAAATTAAAAATTCTCTGGACCTAGAATGTGGTTGCCTGAAACTAGGTATTCAGTACTTGGCATAACAATCATCACAACAAATTCTCCTAGTGTCAGGCTTCCCACCTGGGAAAAGACAATTGCCTCTCGAATTCTATATCTCCATGATTTTAGAACCTAGAATTTTAGATCAGGGTCATAGAAGTGACCCTATAAATATACTGTGAATACTGATAATCTACAGCATGCTTATAATTAGTAACAATAATAACAAATTTTGAAGTTTAAAATACTGGTTATCTAGTCATCCTCCACTATATATCAGAGGAGTTATTATTTTTTTCCATTTATCAAATGAGCAAATGAATTACACAATTTCTCTGTCAACATAATGGAAACCTACACTGCTGCTTTAAGACAGCCCCTAGAAGGAAAATGGTTCATTGACTCCTTAAGTTTCCTTCCTGAATTCACTCTTCTATTTTTTTCTGCACTTCTGCTGTATAACTACTTAAGATATCATTCTTTCTTAATATAAAACAAAAAAAAAGCAGTACTGGTTATTCCTAGATGATACCAGGTTCTTTTACACTGTACTTCAAACCTCTAAACTAGCTAATCCTGGATACAGCATTAAAATAACTAAACAAGTATATAGAATAAGAAGATGGAGCCTAAAATAGATTGGTTAGTGATTAATGTAGAATTTGAACTAAGCAAACAAAAAGGGATTTAATCTCAGAATTATAGGCTCTATGTGACTCTTAGAAACACCTAAAAAGCAAATTGGGAGCTTGAAAAGACTACAGAGATTAACTATTTCAAACCCTTCCTTTTGTAACTTGAAACACTAGGCCCAGAAAGGATACGGTGAAATGGATTCACCAAATTATTAGCTAGGGAATCTTAAACCAGTATTTTTCTGGAATGATTTTTTACTTTTAGGAATAAAACTCTAATTTCTGAAGCAGCAATTTCAAACTACCTATATATCTTGTTCCCAAAAACCTTAAGATTGTATCATGACTTAATGCAGAAATGATCTAGGTTTTATGAAAAAGTGGATCCCAATTTTTATTTCCATAAAAATTCTCTTTTAAGAGGATAAGGGAGAGAAAATCAGGTTTCTTCTATCCTCTTCTTCAGCTACAAAATTACTGTGACTTTTTTCTACATTAGTCCCCATTCATCAGTTATAAAACTAGATGACATGAAACACAACGTGGCTTAATAGATGGGTTTCTGAGAGATTTAGTCATGTTATTAATTCAGCAAGGGACCCTCCTGTTTAAAGAAATCACAATGTGAATTACTTTGAAAAGCCAAAAAGAAACTTCTCTGATGTAAATAAACCCCCAAATTTTTCTGTTTTGTAAATTCACATTTTGTATGTAAAACTGCCTCTTAAATAAGATTCTCTGCATTACATAGCCTTACTTATTCTAGCATTAAATTAAGAGAAATTAAAAGGCAGATGAATGGTGCAAAATGCTTGGATATCCTCCGGTAAAGCAGACAAAACCACAAAACCTTTATTTCCTTTATCCTGAGGCTGTTTTTCAAGATCCAGTCAGGATGAACAGCAGCAAATAGCTCACAAATGTTTAATACATGATCAAGTGCATCTCACAATTTCACCCCAACACCTAATGTATTATTCTAGTAGACTCTGAGAGACAAGCATCAATCAACATTCAAGCTACCTCATCCTTTCTCAAGGTGAAAGAACTAAAACAACTGTATTATCTGTATGACAATCACTCCTATTTTATTTGGAGTTGTGTTCCACTCTGACCATCACAGAAGCAATGACATAGTTTTACTGCTGCTCTTATTAAATATTATTACTCTGGTGCAAGCTTGACGGTCGAGAGAAGAGACAAAGGAGGCAACTTCATTGCCCAGAGGAGATCTAGTAATCAGATGGTCTGCAGCCTGAAAAAGGACATCAATCTTCTGAATTCAATTCTGAATACACACTTTAGCAGCAACTGTATAGTCTCAGTATAAAATGTTGACAGTATTAAGGCAATTGCTAGCCTCAAAAATGTGTGTTTAAGAAACAGAACAAAAGGGAGGGCTTAGAGATTGTAAATAATGTTAAGAATACTAATTGAGATATTCAAAAGCAATACTAAGAAAATACATTCACATGACTGTAGTATCTTTTTCCTAGTGCAATCCTTTGTCATCTTTTCTTTTTGTTTTTAATACTGGTCTAGCATCTAACATACTGAGGCACACTCATCTCTTTGACATCCTGTCAGAGGATATCTGCAAACTCCCAAGAAAGGAAGCTAAAACTCAGGGCCTCTCACCTTAGTAGGCCATACTACCACGTGATCTGATACTCAGCTGAATTTTGAACAAGTCAAACAAATACAAAATTTGCTTAGATGTAATCAGAGTAGCAGCATAGCCACTTACAGAGTCATGACCAATTTCCCCATTTTCTAATTCTCTGGTTCATAATAATTTTCCAGACATGACTTTCCAGCCACCCTGTGTTTCTCATATGTCTCCTCTTAGCTTTGGAGTAAGAGAAGAACTCTATTGTTTCTAATCCAAAACATCAAGGCAGATACCTATCATTAGAGATTTTCATGAATGTTAACACTGAACCCCAATAGAGGGCCCTCCTCCGAATTTAGAAGAATTCTTTGCAACATTTTCATTATTATTCAGGATTCTTATTTTGTGCCTTAGAATATGAGAAAGGCATACCAAAAGTGAATCCTTTATTCATGACCATTTATGATTATCATTTTATGTGTAATGCTTCTGCTATTGCTCTGATGAGATGAATCCCCAAGCAAAATGAATGGAAGCATGGTAGAGTTCTTTAAGAGTGGAAAAATTGGAGAATTGGTTATGTAAAATGAACATTGGTGAAGGGATGGATATTGAAACATTGTTTGAACTCAACCATCAACAACTTTTTAAATCTGTATCTCACACTAATTCAAGTAAAAAAAATGTAACAAATGGAATCATGGTAGAGTTACAGTATATAGCTCTGCATATGTGCACACAACTTAAGTAAGGCTATGATAAGAAATTCAACAGAAGTAATTTGAAACTAGAAAATTCTGAAACTAGGAGCCAGGCAGACTTCTCCTATCAAGGCAAGAAGTTGATTGGGTGAAAAAACTCCCAAAATAGATCTTTCAGTTCTAGGACTTGCAAAATTTCAAGAGAAACCAAGTAAGACACTGCCCAAAGCCCAAGAAGCAGAGATGCTAAGTGTTCTCATTTAAAACTGCAAATGGAAGGTAAATAAAAAAAGGGAAGCTAAGATCAGAGCAGCCCAAAGCCTCCCTCCAGGGAGGGATATAGTACCACCTAAAATAAAAAATTCCACATTTGGGGAAGATTTGTCTAAGAGGCAAAGTGACTTTGCATATGAAGGAAAGTTCTAACTAGCATCAAAGGAACTACCATAGCCCACTGAATACAGAAACACTAGGAAACCCACTTTGCTCAAAATAAAAAAAAAATTAAAAAATAAAGAAAGATAAGAAGTAAACTTGGATCAATAGTAGCACTGACTACGCATTCTCAATTGCATGCACACATGCGTACATGGGCACACACACACGAGAACACATATGCAGATCTAGGTCCAAAACAGTACTCACAGAAGCCAGACTAGAATGTGAAAACAAGTTTATAGAAAGCCTGGGTCATTACCACTAGTTCTTAGAAAAATCTTAAGTGCCCATGGTCCTGCCATTATCCATATTGAAAGGGATGCATCTTAAAGGATAGATGAAAAAATTCACATCTGCAAACTTTAAATCAAAGTACCCAAATTCATTTGGCCTATTGCCTCCTTTTCAGAAAAAAAAATCACTGAAAATCTACTTTCCTTCAACTAACCAAGAATAAATATCCCCAACTGCATCCAAGGCCACTACCATAACTCACTCTGGATTATTCTAGTGCCTCCACTTCACAGGAGGCACAATTGGCCACTGAAACATTGGGCTTAAGGCACCTTGCTGCCAGATTTAAATATGCCATCTAGCTGGATGACCTGACAAGACACTTGAATTTGATGCTGTCATCAATGATAATTTTACCTTATTCCTGCTTTGAAATTATGGGAAGCATTATATGCATTATGGACTGCATGTAGGTGGTCTCCCACAATTTATATGTTGTAAACCCCTAACCCCCATTGGAATATATTAGAAAGTGATGCAAAAGAATTTATTTAGGTTTAGTTGACAGGAGGATGAAGTCTTGGTGATGATAGTAGTGTTCTTAAAAGACAGAAAGGGATTATAGATCATTCTCTATACCCTGTGATGGGTACAAATAAGAGGGGTGCAAATTTGTAGACAGCTGTATGCATATCACAAAGACCGAATCTGCTAGGGGCCTCACATTTCCAGAACTGTAAAAAGGTAAAAAAAATTCTGTTGTTAAAAATCACCTAGGGACTTCTGTTATCACAGTTCCAACTGACTGAGACAGCCTGGAAAGTGTTGTGCACCTTGCCTAGTTTATATAAAAATTTCATTAAAATATGTATACATGATAATATAGGTAAATATAGATAATTAAGTGAACTTACTGACTAGGCAAGTCTGGGTTTCAGTGTGGCTCAGAAAAGATTTCACTTACATTGCTAATCTAATTCCACCAGGAAAACAGCTGGGAGGATGGACTGGGATGGACACACTTTTTAAATGTACTTATTTGCAGTTTTTATTTTGAAGAAGCAGAAGCAGCAGCTGCCACCATGCCCACAACAAGGCAAAACATTGACAAGTCTTGGTGGTGCCTGTCAGGAAAGCAGTGACTCTCCAGCCAGGTTCATGGGGGAAATCAGGACAGATTTTCTTGGGCGATTTTCTCATTCATTCTGCTTTCTGCTTGGCTAAAAAGAGTACATAAGCTGTTTGTTTCAAATGAATGCTCCAGTAGATAAAACACCAAAAGGGGTTTGGGGAAACATAACAAAATAAGAATTGTCATACTGGCTTAGACCAACTGCTTGACAATAGAAAAAAGAGATATTTTATAAGAATTGCAGCTTCCTCCAAAATCAAGGCCTCAAAAGCTTAGAAGCTACTCCTGCATATCCTTAAGTTCTTACTAAGGCTCTATCAAGCACAACTTTACTTAAGCCTTGCTCAAGTTTTGTTGTTTTGTTTTGTTACTAGTATTGTATTAAACTGTTTTGGAGGAACAAATTTATCTATTTAGCCCATTTTTATTCATGTATTTTATTCCTCTTAATCACTGTCCTATTTCTCTATATAATCTGATTTTTTTAATGTTGCCACCTTATTTTAAAATATTAACAACTCCTCAGTGGGGTCACAAATAAAGGAAGATTCCTAAACCTATGTTTCTCTCTACCATAAACTCTACAAAAGTTAAAGGTGGCTTAACACTGAACATTTGGACTTCATTTTCTGTGCTAATTTTTTTTTGTTGTTGTTTTTGGGTCATACCCGGCAGTGCTCAGGGGTTACTCCTGGCTCTATGCTCAGAATCACTTCTGGCAGGCCCAGGGGACCATATGGGATGCCGGGATTCAAATCACCATCCTTCTGCATGCAAGGCAAACACCTTACCTCCATGCTATCTCTCCGGCCCTTCTGTGCTAATTTACATCCATCCTACAAGAATGAAAGAATGGAAAAAGATATATAAGTCAAATAATGGAAAAACTTTGCAATCCAGCTCAATAGTAGGCCATGAAACAAACAAAATATATATATGCCCCTCTTATGTTCCTTGCAGCATTTAGTTTAATAGGAAAAATATGGAAACAACCCAAGTGTCAAAAAGTTGGTGAATGGATAAAGAAGTTGTGGTATAAATACACAGTAGAATACTATGATACACCCACAAGAGAAAATGCAGTCATACAGTTTGCTGCAAGTTGTATGAAACTGGAGGTATGGCATTGAGTGAAATAAGTCAAAGGGAGAAAGACAATCACTGGATAATCTGACTCATCTGGAATACATAAAAAGCAAAACAAGGGTATGACAATGTCAACTAACAACAAACAATAAACTCTGGATTGCAGAACTGAGAATAGCAGGTTGAGAAAAGTAGTGGGACAAATGGTGAGTTGAACTAGAAGTAACACAAAAATATTAATGAGTTGTCTTGGACACTTTACCAAAGCTATTGTAAACATCTAATCTAATCTGTAGTAAATTCTCTTAAAGACAGTGGTGAAGGAGTGTGGGCACTTTGGTGGTCACACAACATTTTGTTATTCATAGCTAAAATACACTAACACTGACATGGCCACATTGACCAATTCCATAAATACATTTTAGTTTCAAATGAGATGTAAACTAAGCTACAAAAAAATCATGGGTACATCAGTCTTGAAGCTAAAAACAGGGGCATTTTTGGAAAGAGGAGAGCATCAAGCTTGCCCTGCTAAAACCCTGACAATTGCACCGACAACTGCCACTTCAATGCCCAACTTCACTGTTTCACAACTGATCTCTGCAGAGACATCTAACCAACCAATACATCAGGTATGATGGTATCTGTACTGAGATCTACAAAGATTTGTCATAGCAAATGCAGGCAACTTTCCCCCTCACTTTTTCATATTTTCGGAAGGCCTGGCAGCCACAGACATACCCCACAGCCACCACCATATCAGCCATAGATTTTAGAATTCCTGGAATTCCTGGATGCCTCCACATTTTTTTGTGTGGTTTTTGGGTCACACCTAGCAGTGCTCAGGGGTTACTCCTGACTCCATGCTCAGAAATTGCTCCTGGCTGGCACGGAGGACCATATAGGGCACCGGGATTTGAACCAATGACCGTTTGCATGAAAGGCAAATGCGTTACCTCCATGCTATCTCCCGGGCCCACCTCCACATTTTTTTAATACTAACACCCAAATAGGAACACATCATATTAGATCTCAAAGTAGCATAAAAGCCACCTAAGGTTAAGAAACAAAATCAATAACAGAATGATCAACTACAAACAGATTATGATAATGATTATCAGGTAATCATTTAATGAATTTAATGAATTGCTAGGTATAATAATTTTCACACATTTTCTTTTGCTGTAATTTTTTTATAATTTCATTACCACTTAGTTGTAAGAAAGCAATATAAGGTAAATTATTTTATGCCTGACAAGGGGGCAGGCTTGGAGGTGGGTGAAAATCCAGGAACAATGGTGGAGGAAATTTTACATTGGTGGTAGGATTGGTGTTGAAACATAGAATGGCAGAAACAAATATATTATGAGAAATTATGTAAACCATGCGATTGAAATAAAGCAATAATAGCTTTTAAAAATGGTAACACTATTGCAATCATGTTACCTAAGCTATAATTAATGTATGTGTGTAATATATGCTTGTGTGTGTATACATGTCAATCTACAATCAAAAGCATTAAAAAAATTAAAGTACCTAGATTAAAATACTGCAGTATCAACATGACATCTACAAATGTTTGGTAAGAATAAAGACAGCATTAGGGGTAGGAGCAATGGCACAGGCCATAAGGCGTCTGCCTTGTGCGCACTAGCCTAGAACAGACCGCAGTTCAATCCCCCAGCATCCCATATGATCCCCCAAGCCAGCAGCAATTTCTGAGGGCATAGCCAGGAGTAACCTCTGAGTGTCACCGGGTGTGGCCAAAAAACCAAAAAATAAAAATAAATAAATAAATAAATAAATAAATAAAGACAGCATTATTTTTCTCTGAGTTCAAAAAAATTTAACAAGTATTCAAGTAGGGAAAATCAATAACAAGCATATGGATTTAATAATCTTTCATCTATCCAACTGGTTTGATATCTATTTGATTTATGTCAATCAGTTTTTCATATCACAGAGGAATACTTTGAGAGTTTTTAGGAAGTGAAACTATGCACTATGGGACAGTACAATGGTGAAAAGGCAGGGAAGTGAACGAGTTAACATTGCAGTGGTCTCTCCCTTTCTCCATTATTAACAGCAAAAAAAATTTGTCATGAAGTATTATGGTCATTTTCAGAATGTGAAAATGAGTCCAGTGTAAAGAATTTGTATGTAACTGTCATCTCAGTGTCTTTGGAATTGAATTTGGGGATTTATTGAAAAAATAATAATTAAAAGTAAATACCATCTAAATAATTTATTACAATCTTATGATGTTCACATTTGTTAACTATGTAAAGAGGCAAAATTGTACTCTAGAAGAACATATATTACAGCTAAGGTAGTTGTTCTATTTGTTATAATGCTGAAAAATGTTTTTAATTAAGTGACATTAATAAAAGTGCAAATAGAATTCTTTGAGGCTGTTTCCTCTTACAAAGAGGTTTTAAATATTAAATGAAGGAAAATGCAAAATATCCTAAGTTTGTCCATCTCAAAAATAAAAGTTGTATGACCTTGGTTCAAGGGAATACAGTGGAGATTAATTTGCTAATTAGATCTTGGTTGTAGGCGGTGTTGCACAGAGCCTGTTGCCTGACTGAAGCGAACATTTTCATCTGAAACATCAAGTCATTCAAGTCAGCAGAAGACGCTGTATCCAGATCAGGGTAAAAAAGATGAATAAATCATAATAAAAGGTGTGGTTTAGTGCTTGAAGAATCTAAGAAACTTGACCTGTGTTTGTTTTGTGACTTTTTTCCCCCAGAAAATAGGAGCTAAAAGGTTCACTTATTTTATCAGAAGGATGATTATCTATCTCTATTTAACCTAGTCCATTATTGAATTCTTTCTTTATATTTTATTAAAGCCATTGTGATTTACAAAGTCCTTCATAGTTGGATTTCAGGCATATAATGTATCAGGGTCAATCTCACCACCAGTGTCAACTTCCCTCCAACAATGTTCCCAAGAATGTGTCCTATACCACCAGCCTTTGCCCCCTGGCCTGCCACTATAACAGTCCCATTTTAAGTTTAGATTGTTGTAGTTTGGATCTCTGATCCTATTGTTGTTGACTTTGGCTTGGATATTAGTTGTTCTTTTTTTTTTTCCCTCCACCAATGTACCTAAGACTATTTGGGCCCTGGCCCCATTCTTTTTTTTTTTTTCTTGATTTTATAGAACAGTAAAGAAATATGAATTAAACAAAGTAATTTGTATTCCAGTGTTCTATTAAAAAGGAGGGAGTCCCTATCTAAAAAATATTAAAAAAGGAAGTGACAGGGTTTTTGCATAGACGCAGCTAAAGTTGGAAATAAAAGAAAGGAAAAACACATGAGTTTTTACCCATGAAGCATCCTGACCAGTTACGGACTCCGGGCATACTAAATAGTCTAACCTCCAAGTCTTTCTTCATTCGCTTCCTGATTTCCTGCTTAAGGCTGCAGAGGAAGACCTCAACGAGCTTAATACCAGCAACATAGGTCGTCCCCGCCCACAGAGTGGTGCCAGACTCCTGCCATGAGCGAATAAATGTCTTCTGCATTCCTTAATACTTGGCTTCTGATTTTCTGCTTGAGGCTGCAGAGGAAGACCCCAGCAAACTTAATCCCCGTCCACAAGGGTGGTGCCATCTTCTAGCCAATGAACTCCAAATCATAGGGAAAAAACGACATTACAAGAGAAACAATGGTGAAATAACGCAGGCCAACTCCATACATAGAGAATGAAGATGACAACTCTGTTGACCCAAGAAGAGCCAATCACCTAGTTAACCTCTCATATAATGAGTTAGAGAAGAAATGTAGAGGATGTTCATAGAACTCAAAGAAAGCATAGATCGAGTTGAATGGAACACAAATAAGGGTCAAGAAGATATAAAGATAGAAATCATAAAACTCCAAACTGAAAAAACAAGTCTGAAAAACTCAGTAGAGGAAATAAAAACCTCTCCAACAGAGTAACAGCAGCTGAAAATAAAATCAGTGAGCTGAAAGATGAGGTGCATAACAACTCCATACAACAGAAGAGATTGGAAAAAAGCCTTAAAGAAAATGGAAAAAATATTCTAAGAATACAAACAGATGAATTGAAGTCAAAATCTTTCTTCATGATCCCAGGAAAAGTTCTCCTCAATCACAATTGTTGCAATCAGGCTTCTGTAATTAGAGATCTTGGTTTCTGCACAGATCCTATGTCAAAGTCAGGGTATTCTGTGACCTTTTCAAATAGTCCCTTTGAAACTCTATTTCCTAGCCAAGAAAAGGAGAAGAGGGGCCAGAAGGATAGTACAGTGGGTAAGGCACTTGCTTTGCAGATAGCTAACCCAGGTTCAATCTTGGGCACCCCATATGACTTCCCAAGCACTCTCAAGCATGATCCTAAGCCAGTGGTAGGTAAGTGCGGCTTGAGCCACATGCGGCTCTTTACACTTTTTAATGCGGCTTTTCTGTGTGCCCGGCGGCCGCTCCAGGAGTCAAGACTCTGCTCCTAGCCTCTGTCATTCGTGCCCTGTGTGCAGCCCCGGTGGCCAGCTCCACACAACTCTGAACAGAACCAAGGCCAATGTTCACATTAGTGTTTGTGACTCTGTCAGTCATTGTCAGGGTGTAATTTTCTCTACATTGTAAGGTAAATTTTATGGAATTTAACGTCATCGATAAATAATACCATTCTAAATTTTTTGTTTTATTTACTTGTGTTATTTGTATCCTCCTGACCTATGTGGATACTTGCATGCAGAATATTCTCAATAAAAACTTATTGAAACTAAAGACAGTGTACCATCCTATGTATTTTTGGTTTTAAAAATGTGGCTCTCAAAATAAATTTCAATCGTGGTTTTGGCAAGATTTGGCTCAGTTGAAAGAAAAAGGTTATCCACCACTGTCCTAAGCAAGGAGTCAGAAGAAAGAAAGAAAGAAAGAAAGAAAGAAAGAAAGAAAGAAAGAAAGAAAGAAAGAAAGAAAGAAAGAAAGAAAGAAAGAAAGAAAGAAAGAAAGAAAGAAAGAAAGAAAGAAAGAAAGAAAGGAAGGAAGGAAGGAAGGAAGGAAGGAAGGGAGAGA
>PVKC010026650.1:0-16051 GCA_004027635.1 Crocidura indochinensis
GTGTCATAAAGGAAATTTTGCAACCCTCAGTGTAATAAAGGAAAAAAGAGATAGAAAAGGCAAAATGCCTGCCCCTGACATAGGCAGAGGAGGGTGAAGGGGAAGGAAACAAGGGACATTGGTGGTGGGGAAAGTGCACTGGTGAAGGGTGGTGTACATTCTATGATTGAACCTCAAGTATGAATAATTTTGCAACAAATATGCTTAAATAAAAATTATTTTTAAAATATTTCAGGCACTCTATCATAATTCTTTTATGATATATCATATGTCTTTAACAAGTGCCGTTTTTATTTTTGTGTGTATTTTAGTTTGGTTTCTTGCAGCACACACTAAAGTGTCAATAGATTTTTTTTCTTTCAGTGAAATCACTACTTTTCTCTGGAACACTGTTCTTGCTTTTAAATATTGTTAAAAGGTTTTTCTCTATTACCTGTTACATCTCCATATTGTAGGATTTCAAATTTTCAGCACATTTTGGTTATCAAGGTAAACGTTTTGAAACGTTTTGCTTATTATCAGAAATCAAAGCATTTTTCCTTGAGAAGGGTTTCACTATCCAGAACTAACAAACGATCAGTGGATTCAAAAACTGTATTTCATGGTGGATGTTACTTCACATCTAAATCAGCTTAATCATAAACTACAGGGGAAAGGAAACACAATTTTTTTCCATGTTAGAAGAAGTTATTTCGTTTGAAAACAAATTATCTGTTTTTGTTCAAGATTTTAACAAAGAAACTTTGATTCACCTTCCAAGCTTGTTGAAACATCGCCAAGAAAATAATTCTGATATTGACATTGCCTATTTTAAAACAGCACTTTTAAATATGAGGGAAGCTTTTCTTAAGAGGTTTCAGGATTTTAGAAACAGTAAAGTGATGTTGACCTTTGTTATAAAACCTCTGGGTGCCACTGTAACAGAATTAAATTTTTCTCCCTTTCATATCAACATTGGCAACTTTGAGATGTAATTTCTGGATTTAAAAACAAAGAACTGTGGAGCTTCAAATTTGAATGTCTTTGTGCTAATTTAGAAAGATTGAAGAAACACAAATGTGAACTTAGTTCACAGCACAAGTGGTCTGCTTTGAAAGACCTGGAGAAGGAAGCTATGTTGATTTTTAACACCTGGAATAGTATTCCTGACTCAGATAATCAATTAAAAAAGCTAGAGTTTGCTGTTCTTTCCTTGATCAGGTCTAGATATTTATGCAAACAATCATTTTCAAGCATAAATCTTACCAAGAGTAAATTGAGAAATTGTCTCATCGATGAGAACCTGGAATCACGCCTAAAATTAAAAATAACAACATACAAACCTGACTTACTCAAACTATCCAAGGAACTGCAAGACCAATGTTCACATTAGTGTTTGTGACTTTGTCAGTCATTGTTAGGATGTAATTTTCTTTACATTGTAAGGAAAATTAAAAAAAAATAATGCTATCAATAAATAATATTGTTCTAAAGTTTTTGTTTTATTAATCGTGTTGTTTGTATCCTCCCAAACTATGTGGATACTTGCATGAAGAATATTCTCAATAAAAACTTATTGAAACTAAAAACAATGTATCATCCTATGTATTTTCGGTTTTAAAAATATGGCTCTCGGGGCGGAGAGATACTATGGAGATAAGGCAAACGCCTCTCATGCAGAAGGTCAGTGGTTTAAATCCTGGCATCCCATATGAGATGCCTGCCAGGAGCTATTTCTGAGCAGACAGCCAGGAGTAACCCCTGAGCACCGCTGGGTGTGGTCCAAAAAACAAAACAAAAACAAACAAAAAAAGAGGTTGCTGACCACTTCCCTAGAACATTTTCCAAAATATCTGTGCTTTTTTTTAACTTTGCCATTATCATTATATGAGGGTTCTTGTTTTTCTACATTCTAATATTTGTTATTATCTATCTTTTGATTATAGTCACTCAGTGGTTGCCAAGTAAAATCTCCTTGAGGTTTTGATTTGCATTTCCCTGATGGTTAATGGTGCTAATGACATTGAATATCTTTTTATGGATCCTGTAGACATTTATATATCTTCTTTGGAGAACTGCTTGATCAGATCTTCTGCTTTCATATTATATCATTTGTCTTTCTATTATTATCTTTAGCATATTTTTGCTTTGTTATTAAAAGGACAACACTCAGAGATACTCCTGTTGGGTTCTGGGGACCATATGAAGTGCCAGTGATCAAACAAATTGAGGTCATACATAAGCAAAACTATACCAGGTATACTATCGTTCTAGGCCAATGATTCTTTATTCTGTTTTGTTGTTGTTGTATGTTTGTTTGTTTGAGAGCCATATTTGGCTCAAGGGCTATTCCCCAATCTATGCTCAGAAGTGATCTCCAACACTGCTTAGGGACTATATGTAGTATAGGGATTCAAAAAGGGATCTGTCGGGGCCCGGGAGATAGCATGGAGGTAAGGCATTTGCCTTTCATGCAAAAGGTCATCGGTTCGAATCCCAGTGCCCCATATGGTCCCCTGTGCCTGCCAGGAGCAATTTATGAGTATGGAGCCAGGAGTAACCCCTGAGCACTGCCGGGTGTGACCCAAAAACCAAAAAAAAAGGGGGGGGGGATTTGTCATGCGCAAGGCAAAAAAAAATTACCTCTTCTTTCTCTCTGGCCTTCTTTATTCTAGATTTTGTGTTTTTCATAAATTTTTTACTGCTCAGTGATTACTCCTTGCTTTGTGCTCAAGTATCTCTGCGATAGTTCTAGAGATTGACTCTTGAGTGAGAGCTAAAGGAAAGCACTTTGTCCACTGAACTATCCCCCTCACTCCAGTCAGATTAATGTAGTTAATTAATATTCAAGACTAAAGTCAGATTTATTTTTATATATGAAATATTTATTTAAGTGCCATGATTATAAGCATGATTGTAGTTGGGTTCCAGTCATAATCAGAATACCCCCTTCACCAGTACAATATTCCCAACACCAATGCCCCCTCTCCCTTCTTCCCAAACCCTGCCTGTATTTAAACAGGCATTCTACTTCTCTCACTCATTAAGATTGTTAGTTTAATTATTTCCCTAACTGCACCACTATTCTTTGTGGTGAGCTACATATCATGAGTTGGTCCTTTCAACCCTCATCTGTATTGTCTCTGGGCATTATTACAATAATGTCCTTAATTTTTCTTAAAACCCATAAATGAGTGAGACTATTCTGTGTCTATCTCTGATAAAGTCAGATTTATGATTTTTAAACATATTTCCTTTTTGTAGGTTTTTTATTTCAATAATATCTTTAATCCTTAATTTTGGTGAGGCTTTTGTTTTGCTATTTCCTTTTTCATTTAATTACAGTGAAATTACAAAGTTATTTATGATTAAGTTTTAGACATACAAGTTCAGCACCAATCCTTCCTGCTCACCCCTGTTGACTCCACCTCACTGACAGTTGCGGTGATATAGTGGGTAAGACTCTTGCTTTGCAGACATAGAAGACCCTCTTTTGATCCCCAGTATCCCATATGGTCTCCTGAGCACATCAGGAGTGAATACATGTACTTAGTTTCCCCAGTGTTATTTACTTAAAAGATTAATTTTTCAGTTAGTATTCCAATTTTTTGTCAAAATTTTGACCCTAATTTTGAGTGTTTACTTTTGAACATTTAAATATATTTCATTGGTTTGTATGTTTTGTTTATGCCAGTGTTATACTACTTTTCAAAGATATAGAAAAATAATGATTGATAATATATCAAGCAAAGTTAAATATACCTATTATTTTTTAACCAAATGTTAAAAGCTTGGGCAGGGGTCAGGGAGACTAAGGACTGTATAAAGGAGACCCAGGTGTAAATCTTAGTTCTGCATGATCTAAAGCACCACTGAATGTTCAGGGTGTGCTTATTGCCATTGGGTGTGGCAAATGATGTAGAGGATTTGGGGGAGAAGAAAGTAAATGCCATTCAAAAAAGGCACAGTGACACAATAAATTAAGTTCTGATTTGTTTGGTGGGGGTCACACTCAGCAGTGCTCAGAGGTTGCTCCTGGCTCTAGGTTCAGAAACCACTCCTGGCAGGCTTAGGGGACCATATGGGATGCTGGGATTTGAACCACCCACCTTCTGCATGCAAGGCAAACGCATTATCTCCAAGCTACTTCTGATGTAAGTTCTGCAGATTTAAGCTCTTCCTTCTCCATTGATTAACTCTTTTCCAGAGACGTAATGAAGGTGTTACATGTAATTATCTCCCCATTATGCTTTCAGGGCTCCTTCCACAATTTAACCTTTTGTAAAAGACATATTTTGAAGTATCACAGTTTTTTAATCTTAGTAGTTTTATCTCTGACATTTCTTAAGAAATTGCACAGTTCAAAATTATTTCTTCAACTGTTTTATAGAACCAGTTTTAGTGCTGAGAATAAGTTAATCCAATTAAACAATTTTTCCAAATTTATGAGGTAGGTCTGTATCTGATTTCGGTTAAGGTTATGTAATTCAAGTAGCATAAACATTTCTATTGAAACAAAGTAATTTATAATTTTAGGAAAGGCTAGTCATTATCTCTCTAAGAATCATTTTTGTGTTTTCCATATTTTTATGGGGGGTGACATACCTGAATGTGCTCAAAGATCATATGGGGTTCTGGAGAGCAAACTCGGGTTCGTTATGTATTTGCCAGGCATGTGCTCTACTCGCACTGTACTATGTATCTGATCCTTTCAATACATTTTAAAAGTGAGGTTTACATCTAACTAGCAATAAGGATGGGAAAATGATGCTAAAATTAATCATTCTAAGAACCACAATACTAGTGGTCAACTAGTGAAGAACCTATTAGTCATACTATTGTTTAAATAGCATGTATAAAACATGGCTTTCACCCAAGGGTAGTTATTTTAGAAAATCTTTACCCTTATAAAAGATGAAATTTCTAATGTCAGTAGTTGAAGTGACTTTAGAAGTTGCCTGTATTGAGTATCATATTTAATTATCTCCTACCACAGCCTTCAATGTCAGCCTAATTTATGTAAAATGTTCACATGCTTATGAGACTCTTTAATGCCCAAGCTAAGTCCCATTGTAAGACAGTGTTTCAGCAAATTGTATAATAGTCCTTCCTGGCTGCTCTTGCTTTGTGCAAACACACACACACTCAAACACACACACACACACAGTTCTAAGGCTATCAGACTGGCACTTTTATAAACTCTATTCAGTACAATACATTTTTAAGTGAAAAATAAATTAGCCACAATGGTATTTATTTCAATGCAGACTTTTTTCTACATCTCAAATATGACTACCAGTGAGTATCAGTAAACATACTTGGCATATACCTGCCTTTAGTAGATCAAATATGTGCACTCTCTAGACCCCTGAACTCCATGAACCTGGCAGGGAATCTGCCACGAAACTTTCATATTAAAATGTAAGTTATAAGTATATTATATTTCAATTCTATTACCTTAGTGCCCAAATATAGCCCCTTTCTATTTTTAAATTAAAAAAAATAAAATTATCTCTTCCTTAAACAGAAATCCAAGAAAAGCCAAAAACTAGATTATGAATGATGGTCTTAAATGACCATGTCCATCAACATTAGATTTGGGGGATGAAAGGACTTTTTTTTTAAATTTCAGGCACCCTGGTTTACTTTCAATAATAAAATTTCATGCATACAACATTCCAACACCACAACCTCCACCAAATTTTCCCTCTCCTTCCACCTACTGCCGTGAATCCCCACCATGGTAAAGTCAGTTCTGTAAACGACTTAACAAATTCTGTCACTTTTGCCTGTTTTTGTTTGTTTACCATACAAAAGAGAAAATAATGGACAATAAATATATGGATAGTACTAAGGTAAAGTACATAAGATCCTTTACCCCTATCCCTTAATTACCTCTGTTTCACCTAGTCTTTCCTCCCAATAAATGTATTCAATGCTTATTTAGAAAATTGATGAAACTAAGAGATACTTATCACACTGGAGCCTTTCTTTATATCTACATATATGTGTTTTAAAGCAGTTAAGAAGCTAGAGTGATATGACAGTGGGGAAGGCACTTAATTGCCTTGCATGCAGCTAACCCAGGTTCAGTACTCAGCAATCCATATATTCTCTCTAGCTATCTAGGAATAAACCATGTTCACCGCTAAAGTAAGACTGACTGTGCCCCCAAAACAAACAAAAACACCCCAAAATAAAATACCCCAAGGTACCCTTGTAGCTGTCAGAACTGAAGTCAATCCCATATTGAATGCTATATTTTTCTCATTGTGATTATATACATCTACCTGGTTAGATAATGTTGAAGGATCAATTTCCGGTGTTTTGTTTGTGCTATGTACATGAATATTTGTTAACAGTTATACTTTCATATGAGCAAGAAACATATTTTGGACTAATAGAACAGTGAAAAGATCATTGTTAACAAGAATTACAAGCATTAATTCCATTTAGTTTCAGATTTCTAATACTGAAAAATAGATGACCAAACTTTGGGCTGAGGTAAATTTAAACTTAATCTGTTTTCTCTGTGAAGTCAGGGGCTATTTATCTTGTTCACTTCTATTTTGGGGGGACTAAAGGGAATTAGAGCCACACCCACCACTGCTCAGGAACAACTCCTTGCTCTGTGCTCAGAGGTCACTTTAGCCATGCTGCTGATCAAATCATAGTCAGTCACATGTAAAGCAGACATCACTACCCAAGCCCTGTGTCTTTCATCTCATGCCACCTCTTTAGTTCCAGGTCGTTGGATGGTATATGATGTGTCTGCATGAATGAAATTTCTTCTTTCTTAGGCTTTTTCAGAAGTCACAAAACTGACATAGCTTTTATTTGCGCTTCTTCTAAGCTGTGCTATTTTTGTTTTCTAATGTGAAAAATAAGACTCATGTCATTAAATAAATTCCCTATTGTTAGAAAGCTCAGAGAATGCTTTTGAAACATAGATATAGGTAATTCTAAATCTCAAGATATTTTTTGTACTCCCAGAAGTAGATGAACAGAAATCATACTGAAACTGGAGCATCAAGTATAACTTTTTGGAAAATGTTTCGTTTTAATTGTTTTGGAGGTTGTGGGATCCTTCAACCTAGATGCAAGATGCACAATACCAGATAAGGCAATGAGGAAATATATTGCATTGAGTAACTATTAAGTAATAAAGACCAATTAATGATTATGCTATTTAGTTCTATCTTCATAGTTCATATCTTCATTTTAGCAAAGAATAGTATTAAATTCTTAAATAGGAGATTAAGGAATTTGAACAATCTTACAGGTAATCAGAATTGAACAAGTTTGTTTTTTTGGGGGGGCCACACCCAGTGACACTCAGGGATTACTCCTGGCTATTCACTCAGTAATTGCTTCATGGCTTGGGGGAACATATGGGACTCTGGGGGATGGAACTGTGGTTCGTCCTAAGCTAGGGCACGCAAAGCAGACATCTTACACCCTGTACCACCGCTCCAGCCCATGAATCAAACGAATTTTTAAAGAAAAATTGAGGGCCAGAGTGGTAGCACAGTGGTAAAGCGTTTGCCTTGCTTGCGGCCAACTCAGGACGGACCTGGGTCCAGCATCTCATATGATCTCCGGAGTTAGCCAGGAGTTATTTCTGAGCAGAGCCAGGAGTAACCCGAGTACTTCCAGCTGTGACCCCCTCCAAAAAAAAAAAAAAAAAAAAAAAACTAAAACTGAAAGGAGAATTATGGATATTTGTTAAGATTCCATTGAAAATGGTACGTGGTAATAGGATGGGACTTTAAAAAGTAACAGAAATTCATAGAGTTCTGAGTCTGGATGAAACTGTATTAAAGTTTTAAAGAAATTATGTTTTTTATTTTTATTTTATACACATTATAAATATCCCAGCAAGAAGTTGGGATCTGAGCCTTGAAAAATCTCAGCTAGAGGGGCTGGAGTAGTAGCACAGCACATCGGTAGAGCGTTTGCCTTGCACACTGCTGATCTAGGATGGACTTGGTTCAATTCCTGGCATCCCATATGGTCCCCCAGCCTGGAGCGATTTCTGAACTTATAGCCAGGAGTAACCTCTGAGCACCACCGGGTGTGGCCCAGATACCTAAAAGAAAAAAGAAAAAAGTTTTCAGCTAGAGTTACATATTTGGAAATCTTTTGCAGAGAAATAATAATTGATATCACAGCATAAATGAGATTATCAGAGGCAAGTATACGAAAAGTAAAGACTTATATAAACCTCAAACAGGAACATTTAGGTATCAGGAAGATAAAGAAGCTTCTCAGTAGACAGAAAAGGTACAGCTGAACTTGAGAAATATGGATTGGACAAGGCAAATTTTATGCCGAATAAAATTTTTTGAAACAAATTTTTTTTTTCTTAGAGTGGTTTTTTTTTAACCTTATTACTTCAAATAGTTTGTTTTCTCAGTTTTAGCTCCCTATTTCAAATAAATGAAGGCTGGCCAAAATATCAGTAGTACTAATAGACAATAGACTACCAATGATTTTTACCACAAAATATTCAGGAAGGTGACCAGACAGATAGTACAAAGGTAAAATGGCACTTAACTTGCTATATAGTCAATTCGGATTTAATCCCCAACACTACATATAGTCTACCTAAGGGTACTGAGGGTCACTTTTAAGCCTGGTGGCAAGAGTAGCCCCTAAGCACTACTCTGTGTGTGGCCCAACTCCTTCACACTACAGAAAATGTTCAGAAATATTCTTCCTTTTTAAAAATATTTTTATTTAAGCACCATGATTACATACATGATTGCAGTTGACTTTCAGTCTTAAAAAGAACATCCCCTTCATCAGTGCAACCTTCTTTCTTCTAAGCCAAGTTTTAGACAATTCAGAAAGGAATTGAATTAGTATCAATTTATGTAGTAAACTTTGAAAGTAGTCAATTCATTAGAAGGTTTTATCTTGTGTATCAAAGTATTCTTTTAGGTTCAAGTAAGGTTTTGTTTCATGAATCATTCATTTCTTTTTCCCCTCTGGTTTCCAATATTTAGCAAATTAAAGTATTTTTACTTTAAAAAAATCCCAGTTAAATATAAGCAACATTTGTTTCCACATTCTTTTAAATTGAAAAAGAGACAGAAGTATTATTCTTTCTTTGAATATTTTTGGCTTATAAACACATACATTTTTAATATTTTTAGTCTGTGAAACTTTTATAGTAAGCAAATAAAAATAACTTTATTCCATAAGACCTAGACTTATTATTTCGATCTTTATTTGATGATTTTCTTAATATACTTTGGAGAGTTTTGGTAAAGTTAAAGTTAAAGTTAGTGGCATTCAGTGGTTACTCAGTGTTCTCTACTAGTTGTCACTCCCAGGTGAACTATGTGATGATATTGATTGAACCTCATCCTCCTACATGCAGAACATACTCTCAACACTTTGACTGATAGAGCAAATATATAGAATCAGCCTAGTTGCCCAATAGTTGATGAGTGGATCGTGAAGGTGTGGTGTATATATACGGGAATACTATGCCGTTTTAAGGGCATATATAATAATGCAACTAGCTGTGACATGGATATAATTGGAATATATAATTTTGATCTCTAGCACAAAATATTTTTAATAAAAGAATAAAAATTATACAATCTATTTTCAAATTTCCTTTATTTCCCATCCAGACTCTTACTTTTCATTAGTTATTACCAAGCTTTCTACTTGAGATACTTCTATGTTCTACTATCCCTACTTAAAAAAAACCCCATCCATACCTGGGCATTCATAAAACAAACACCAGAAAATATTTTTGCTTTGGTGGTATGCTCAGAACTGTGCTATAACTTGCAATTACAGTGGTAAAGTATAGAAGCATTCCTAGTTTGGAGAATTTATAGCTCAGATAAGAGATAAAATTGTTAGATGTGAAAAATATTGAAACTCTATACTAAGAAAAATTATTCTGAAAGAGAGGCTAAAGGATGTCAGTTATATGAGGAAGATAAAGAAATAAAACAAAGTAAATTAACAAACAGCAAAATAAAGCAAACCTTTAAGGTTCACAGAAGGGAAATCAAATGGGTACAGTGAGTGAGTTGTATGATGGTAGAGAGTAAAGACTAGATTTTGATGGTGATGATAATATAGCACTACATATAAAAAAGATTATATTATATAAGATTTATAATAATATCATAATAAAGCACTACACATGCCAGTGTCTGTTTTAATTTTGTGGGTAATCATTAAATCTTTTTTTTTTTTTTTTTTGGTTTTTGGGTCACACCCGGCAGCGCTCAGGGGACCATATGGGATGCCTGAATCCAAACCACAGACCTTCTGCATGCAAGGCAAACGCCCCATATCCATGCTATCTCTCCAGCCCCTAATCATTGACTCTTAAAGAGTTAAATATAGCTTGCTATATGAAGCCTGCTAGAACTTTTTCTCCAATAAGAAAGAAGATCCTTTCAGGCAAATGAATAAAAATATAAAGAAAGAATAAATATGGCTTGTTTGTGGACTTTGAGGTGACTTGATCAAAACAGTGTCTATACTGGGGAGGAAAAAAGTATGAAATGTGGTAACTTAGCAATGAGAACATATCATCAAGATGTTGAATGTCAGACAGAAATATGTAGATTTGTTTGGCCAGTACAGTTTAAATTATATTTACACCCATCTTTCTCTCCATGTCCCAAATTTGTAGAGAAAATAAAAGACTTCTTTTTGCTGAATAATACCTTCCTGGAAGTCTTCTATTTGTAGTAATGACAGTCAAACCCTATGAAGGTATGTTAAGAATAGTGGCTGAAACCTCAAGTTGAATATTTTAGCATTTACATGTTTTTTTCATAAAGCCCTTTGCTATTTTTAGACTTAAATAATTTGGTTTAGAGGAATGAGAGAAATGATCTTTAATGAGAGATGACTTTATTCTGACAGCAAATAGATTTTTCATTTCAGCTGTTTTCAAGATACAGCTACTTTCCCAACTATCACGAACTGATCTTGATTAGTGCAGAACTTGGATTAAGAATGTAATAAATACAACTGGGTAATACATGGCCTACCTTTTAATATACATATATTTTAATTTAGAGCTATTTACCTGTAACCTAAATTATCATCAGAAAGAATAAAAATGTGGAACATACATTTAGAGGAGCAGTTTAAATATAGGTTGAGTTGGATTAATTTTTAAAAAGTATTTTCAAATCTCAGTTGTTTAACCAACAAATTTTTACATAATAGTTTAGTAGAGTTCATATTCTAATAGCTGCTCAGAGACACAAACTTATAGAAGCTTCATCATCTACAGCTCCACCATCTTGTATACTTTTTCTATTTGATCCCGGCATAGAGAAAACACACTGAAACTTCGCTGAATTGGCTAGAACGAGTAACATGACTTTCATGCCAGGAGCCTGGGAGTATGGTCTTCTGAGTATCTGGGATATGCAGGAAAACCATACTCTGGTGTATATTTGTGAGTTATGCAATGGCTGGGCATCAGTTCTTTGCTCTGCATATGTTTTATTTCATATTTGCAAAAACTCAATGGAACAGTACTATCCACATTTTTGTGAACACATAAAAATGAGGATAGTAAAATAAAATGCTTATAAGCTAAAATAAAGCCAGTGTAGGAAGGGAGGTTTGGATCTATAAAACTAGGCTGGAAACTCAATTATGTTATTTACTAATGTGTTGCAAGACAAATTAAGTGGAACAAGAGACCAAGCTCAACAGGCTGATCACATGCTTTATATGCAGGAAACTCTACTTTGATCCCTGACACTAGTCACAATCAAGAGTTATCCATGAACACTGCTAAGTGTGATCCCCAAAGAATACAAATCATTTGACATATCACCCCTTCCTTATAATTAAATTGTGTACTTTATAATAAGGTGATCTTCCTGACCATTGGTGTTAGGTATTCCTCCTCTATATTTGTTCTGCCCTCTTTTATCATAGTAATTGTATTAAAACTTCTGTTGTCATGTTAAATTTCTTGAGAAAAAGGACTACTCTTATTCATAGTTTTGTATTAGTCTATTTTCTGTCATCTAGGGAATTCTTAATATTTATTGAGACATTAAATGAAAATTAACTTTCTGGTCATCTATTGGTAAAGACATCAGACCAAAATGGAGAGCCAAAAGCATAACTCAAATGGTAGAGCACATGCAATGTTTGTACAGGCCCCTTAGTCTAATCCCAAATAATCTAGTCCCTCTTCAGTTATAAAACTGACTTTCTTACATACACTGTCTAATCCTAAATAATCCAGTCCCTTTCCAGTTATAAAACTGACTCTCTTGCACACACAATCTAATCCTAAATAATCCAGTCCCTCCCCAGTTATAAAACTGACTCTCTCTCTGCACTCATATATCACTCTTGGCAGGCTCAGGGGACCATATGGGATGCCTGGGATTGAGTCTGGGTTGGCCGTTTACAAGGCAAACACCCTACCTGCTGTGCCCCAAGATCCTATTTTAAAATAAGATCACAACCTCATTCTCCCTAACAGAGAGACCTCCATGTATCTGTTTTAGGAAATATAATTCAATCCAAAGCAACCATAAATACTAATTTAAAGACATTTGAAGAAGCATTAGTAAGAGCTGTATTATTTAAATAAAATTCTATAGTGCTCTGATTTTCCTTTTGAAAAATAAGACCTTAAAAGGAAGGTTCTGCTTTTAAACATGTCATCAATCTTTTAAACTAACCAGTAGCAATCTTATTCTTTTTAATTTTTACTTTATTTATTTAAAGAGATGTATCACACAGTTGACATAACTGATCATAATACATTTGTTTTAGGATGACAGAAAGAGACGTTATTTAAAAATAGAGAATCTAAAATAAAAGAATAAATTGGAAAAAGAAAAGGAGAGAGTTCATTAGCAGTTATATTCGTGAAAATTATTAACTCACCAATAAAGTCATTAATACAATGGCATGCTCCTTTTTTTCTAATAGGAAGAGATATATTTAAAAAAAATTGTGACAATTGTTGAGTTGTTGTTTGCATAGGCACAGTAAAGTATGGAAGAAATTGGAAGGAAAAACCTTTGACCTAAAAAGAGTGAGACCTTACCCATGAAGTATTTTGGAATAAGACCATCTCCAGGCTTCAGGTATACTAAGTTGTCCTCTGTGGTAATCCTCTGTGGTCCCAGTAACAGCTCTTCACCATCACAGTTTTTGCTGCCAGGTTTCTGTAGTTATAGATCCTGGTTTCTATACAGGTCCTAAGTTGGAGTCCAGGAGGTGTGTAGCATCTTCTGGTTTAGTCTCACTATTAGGTAACATTGCAGTGAATTCTGTCCTAAAAGCATACTGTTGCTGTTACCAGGTTGTCAGGGTATCATAAGAACCATCTTTGGAGAAAGACAGTGCCTTGGCAGTAATGAGGTCTTCCTTGGTAGAATTTTTATTCCTGATGATGGTGTAGGAAACCATGTTTGTTTCTATAGAGAGCATCCATGGTTTAGTGGTGAATGATCAATATCTGATCAACTGAAGTCTAAGCCAAGTCACTATGCCAAATGTTCAGGGCGTAAGGTCCCATTGCAGTATAAATTTTGTGTTCTATCTCTATTAGATAAGAACTTGTTTGCATATGTGAAGTTTTCCCATTAATGTGTCTATGCAAAAGGGGACAATGACACAAGCTATTACTAGTGCATGTGGGGGCTGAGGTATCAAGAGCAACAATCCCCAGAACCTTTTTTTTTTACATGAACTCTAAACACAGACTTATCTACTAGAATTCCATATTAAACAGATCCTGAGGATGGGGCAAATTGCCTCTCAGTACCAATCTTAATACATAAAACATGCACTCTCTAGCTTGACTCACTATCTGATGACCAGTATTGTTCCCGGCCATGCCTTAACTTCAGAATTGAACATTAATTATGACCAAACCAGATGAGCAGAAATCTTACACTCAACCCGCCTCACTACTCTCACCCTGAAAATTTATAATTTTTCAATTCCTATTACTTAAAATGATATCTTTAGAAAGAGATAAATCTCACTAAATTCATTGTATTATGTAAGTTTTTTCTTTTAAAACTTAGAATATCGGTGTGGGGAGATAGTTCAATGGATGAAAACATATTTTGTGACAAACCCAGATTTCATCCTATTAACCAGGAGATTCTCCAAACTCCCCAAACTTGGGGTCACTGAGAAGGGAGCAGCCTTTGAGCACCACCAGGTGTGGCAAAGAAACAAAAGTAAAAATAAAATGTTGTTTCCTTTTTAAAGTAATTCATAACAAGTTGTTTCAGAATATTTTCAAGATTTTAGAATATAACCAAATTATCTTGCATTAGGAATGAGAAAAATGGTGTCAGAGGAGAAAGTAAGGTCAATAGTTACATTATAACAATAGCAACTGGAAAGGTGCTGGCAATAATTAAGAGGAAAATGAATTTTATTCTTTGACCCACCCATGGGAAAAATAAAAAAGATGCTGCACCACGGGGAAAAATGTAGAACTATTAAAAGCTATAATAGTCAACTTGTAAAGATTACACAAAGAGAATTTATAAGTGAGAAAAGAAAATCCCTGAAGGGACTCAGAAATAGGTATACATATTAATTATTTCTCAACATTGTCTTTTTAGTTTTAACTAAATAGAAAGTAGTGACTCTGCAGCATTCAAGGACAATGGATCTAATAAAGGGAGAAACAATGAATCCTCATAAATAAATGAAGCTTTATCCTTAGTTATTGCATTTGATATATTCAAGACACATCTCTTACTCACTTTTTACTTTCCCTGCCTTTTCCTGTTAGAGCTCTAGATTTATTTTTTGGTGGGAAGGTTGGTTGTTGTGTTTTAATAAGAAGCAAACCAAAATTCTTGATTTGGTTTTCTTTCTTTTGTTTTAAAGACAAAAGCAAAGCACAACACTGTTCTCGGGTCACCTGAGCAAGAAATGTACCTGAAACTCTTACTCTTGAACATTAAGGGGTTTATATTTTTTTAATTTATAAATATCTTGAAATGGATTGATATTTTTCCACCCTCACTGTCTTCACCTTCATTACACCCTCTTCACCCTACCCTTTTATAAGCCAAGTTCTGAATAATCACAGGATTCATTAATCACTTCCCACATGGAATATCACACTTCCTA
Organism: Crocidura indochinensis; assembly: GCA_004027635.1. Classification (NCBI taxonomy): domain Eukaryota; kingdom Metazoa; phylum Chordata; class Mammalia; order Eulipotyphla; family Soricidae; genus Crocidura; species Crocidura indochinensis. Next base: position 15,109 of record PVKC010026650.1, read on the forward strand.
GACGTTGATCTATCACAGGTTTCCCCAGGTATGTTATCTCTTTTCCACCTTCACCCATGATAATTTATGTCTTTAGACTATAAAAAGCATTCTATCTTCTTGAATGATTTTACTGTTTAACTTTCTCCACTCTGTCATTGCTCTGTATTGTCTTCATGGTTGAATTAGTTTTCTTTTGTGCTCTATAAAATCGTTCTGTATATCAAAGTTCTTAACCCTCAACCTGTGGTTCATTATTTAGGTCCATATTCTGTGAGAAATGCAGAACCATAGGCTCCACTTCTTCAGAGCTAATGAATCACTGTCCTCATTTTAAGAGATCCCTTATCCAAGCCTAAGGTCTTTTGCACCAAGAGTTTGGGACATTTTGGCAGAGATGATGTTACCAGAGCCTTAGACTTTTGTCCTTGACTGTAAACTCTGAGCTCTAGATGAGAGTAACACAGGTTTCTTATAGACACTCTATACATTTTGGTATTGCATCCTCTATCATTGTCTTACCTTGTGCTGAGTACTTACAGTTGGGATTTAAATGAGTGAAAGAGAAAATGAAAAAAAAAAAAAGGTCTTTGGTAACCCAGGTAGTAGAGGCAAAGTCAAAACTTGCTGAGCACTTATTGATCAGAGATTTTCTACCTCCCATGGCTATGACCCTTATAACATGATTTTTCTTTTCCATTTCTATACCTCAGAGATATTAGCTGGTGCACCATCAGTCACAAGGCTATTTTAAGTGGCAAAGATGACTTCAGAACATTAGTTTTTATCTTGACACTTAGATGAAGATCTTTCCACTGTGTCATTTGGCCTCTATCTGTCAGAAGCACAAATGGGAAACACATTAATTGAACTTCTGTTCTGACAATTCAAGTTTCAAAGAGCATCTGCCATGATGAATAAAAATATATTTATGTTTCACCAGTGTGCTTATTGATTCATTTAG
>PVKC010026651.1:0-16047 GCA_004027635.1 Crocidura indochinensis
GTCCCATTGCACTACAAGATTTGGGAGTTCCAATCTCTGCCCTGTCCAGTATGCAGGTCGTTGATGTTCTTAGGTCTTCTCAGTGTTAAGGAAAGTCTCTTGTGAGTAGATCAATGTCACAGCAGTGGTAGGGCCTTTCCTGGTAGAGGATTGCTTCCAGGTGCTGTTGTAAAAAAAAATCTCGGGCTTTTCCTAGATATCTTTCCTAGTTCAGGGGTGAATAGAGAATGGAGAGGCCTATGCAGGTCATTATGCCAATGTTCAGGGTGTAAAGTCCCATTGCACTACAAGATTTGGGAGTTCCAATCTCTATCAGATAAGAATTTATTTGATAGTAGGTATTTCCCATTTTAATGTGCCTATGCAAACAAAGAAGAATGCCACATGGTTTTATAGGCCATTATGAGGGATGCAGAAACATGTATAAAACTCCCCATGATGTGCTTTAACATAGGAATTAAACTGAGGGACTCTTCCACCGAATATTTCTTATTGAAAATTTCACTAAGAAAAGAAAAGATAAAAAGTGGGAAAAATCTTCACTGTTTATGAGAATATTTAGCAATATATAGGTGTCAAAGAAAATAGATATAAAATATTCAAAGCCATACGTGTACATTTTCTGTCTTTTGATATAGTTGGGGTTTCTTAAATCCAGTGAGACATGGTGTGTGATTAGGAATGTGGAGAACAGGGGTACTAAAGGATGGGAGTGATAGAGTTGAAAAATGAAATCAGCTTTAGAGGGTTATGTGAAAGGGCAGGATAGAAGATGGACATTCTACACAAACAAAACATAAATTAAGGATGGGATATTATTATTAAAATAGGTGGTGCGCTAGGGGGCAATAGCCCCCTCGCGATTTTGAATGTGTAGACTAGTAAGATAATGCCAGAGACTGCCTTGAGAAAAAAAAAGACGGGGGTTGGGTGACCCAAGTCTGAGAGCCCCCACCCTAGGCCTGGCTAAGAGGCCTCTGGCACATACGGAGGTCTGCCAAAAGCCAGCCCGTGCTGGCTGAGAATCCTGCCCCAGGAAGGGAGGAAGAACCTCCCAGGCCATAAGAACAGGAGTTCGAGCCCCACCCTAAGCCAGTCTGTGAAGCTGGCCTGGAAGTGGGGAAAACCCATGGTGCCCCATAAGGTCCTCCCAGGAGCCCACCTGGAGATCCGGAGGAGAGAGAAAGACGGGGGTCAGGTGACTCAGGTCCAAGAGCCCCCACCCTAGGCCGGGCCAAGAGGCCTCTGGCACATACAGAGGTCTGCCAAAAGCCAGCCCGTGCCGGCTGAGAATCCTGCCCCAGGAAGGGAGGAAGAACCTCCCAGGCCCTAAGAACAGGTGTTGAGCCCCACCCTAAGCCAGTCTGTGAAGCCGGCCTGGAAGTGGGAAAACCCAGGGTGCCCCATAAGGTCCTCCCAGGAGCCCACCTGGAGATCTGGAGGAGAGAGGAAGATGGGGGTCGGGTGACCCAGGTCCGAGAGCCCCCACCCTAGGCCGGGCCAAGAGGCCTCTGGCACATACTGAGGTCTGCCAAAAGCCAGCCCGTGCCGGCTGAGAATTCTGCCCCAGGAAGGGAGGAAGAACCTCCCAGGCCCTAAGAACAGGAGTTCGAGCCCCACCCTAAGCCAGTCTGTGAAGCCGGCCTGGAAGTGGGGAAAACCCAGAGTGCCCCATAAACCCAAGTTAGAGAGCAGGCCTCGAACATGGGGCTTCCCAAAACCCCAAGCTGGGAAGAACCAACCTGCAGTTTAAGAGAGGATATAGAGAGAGCCGGAAGCCAGGATCCACCCGCCCCCACCCCGCGCCCTGCCTACTCAAGAGCTATGGGCAGGGCGGGAAAACTTGTGACCCCATCTAGGAGGGGACACCCCCACACACACCCACCTGGTCTGGCCACCTGGGCTGCCACCCCAGAAGGCCTGGAGGCCGGGGGCCAAAGAGGGGACAGCTAGGAGCCCATCAAGGCCCCCAGCACACCCAAGTTAGAGAGCAGGCCTCAAACATGGGGCTTCCCAAAACCCCAAGCTGGGAAGACAAAAACATTCTTATACAAAAAGGAACTCGCATTATTTGTGCAAGCAAACGGATTCTAAATGATCTACTTAGAGATGAATGACACAATCCAAACTATTTCTTTTTGCAAATGATATGATGATATACATTGAAAACCCTAAAGAGTCCACAGTAAAACTCCTAGAAACAGTTAACCAATACAGCAGTGACTGACTACAAAATCAATACGCAAAAGGCAGTAGCATCCCTGTATAGAAACAATGAAGTAGAGGAGAAAGACATTAAGGAGACAATCCCATTTAAAATAGCATCCAAAAATATCAAGTACCTAGGAATCAACTTTACAAGAGAAGTGAAGGACCTATACCATGAAAACTTCAAAAACACTTCAGAAAGAAAGTGAAGAGAACCTAACAAAATGGAAGAACATTCCATGCTCATGGATAGGTAGAATCAACATCGTCAGAATTACAAAGAAGCTTGTCTGGCAATAATAAAACAGAAGTTATTGTTCCTCTGTTCCACTCCTCACTTGAGTGCCTTTATCTCTCTAGATTCCATTAAAATGTCCTTTCCACATTATCACCCTTGAGTTCACAGAATTATCACGGGGCTTAGAATCTCTGTTTCTAGATGAGAAAGGGTGAAACTACAATGACCACTGTCACAGGATGACAGAATTTGGAGCTTGGTTTGGTCCCTGATCTAGCCATCTCTGTTGCTAATGCCTTTGTATCACTGATTCATTTAACACACACCAAATTTGTTCCCACAGAACTCCAGGCACCTTATTAGGTGCTACATCCCTCTCATCTGAGAATGCCCAGGGAATTGTGGGATCAGTTCCTACATTGTCCAGGGCAGTCAAATGCTATAATTGATATAACTTAGTATGTTAAAATATAAGTGTTAAATAGCATAAAAGCAAGATCCATCATTTGTTTAGAGCAGTTTCCCATAGTGGATGGAACTTCCCTTAAGAAGTGAGGGTTTGGAACAGGGAGAGGAATTAGAGCAACAATGCAATATACTAAAACCATTATATTTATTAATGAGATTAGTTTTGGCTGATGTGATCTATTTATACCAATAGGATAAACCCAGAAAAAGTGGTTTGCATTTTGTATCTTGTAAAACATCCTGCCTGGCAAGATCTTCTTAAATTTTCATCACCAAGTTGATGCTACACTTTCAGAGTGACCTCTGTTCAACCGGTTACTTGATGCTGATTTTATTAAATAAATTAGATTTCCTGGTTATGGGAGCTTGGTGTTGGGTAATTATTTTTCTGAAGAGGGAGCAAGAGAGCAAAACGATGTGTAAACCTCTGGTTTAGCAGTCATTATCTTTAGAGACAGATGCCTGTAAGTTTTCAACCCATACTCTTTTTCAGATCTTTTAAATCTCAGAGGTTTTTGGAAGACAAAATTGACTTGGTTTAGTGGGATTTACTGAAATTCAGATTAAAATCTGAGGCTTCATTTAAAAAATTTTTAGACACTGTAGTCTATAATATTGTTAATGGAAGATTATCTCCCATAATACATTTGAACTCCATACTGCCCATCAGAGTGCCCACTTCCCTCCCTCCTCCTCTCCACCAGTATCCTTCTCCTATACAAACTCTACCCTCCTGCCTTTATAAAATTACTAATAAAGATCAGTTCTTAGTTTTTGTTGTCTTTGGATATTTGTTATTGCTATGTTTACTTATATCCCACTTATGAGGGAGATCTCTGTGTCTGTTCTTCTTTTCATTGACTTCACTTAGCACCATAATTTCCAGCTTTCCATTTTCCAAGTTTCTCTCTGTCCAAGTTCTTGATTTTCAAGTGCTAATCAAGACCACTAGGTATCATCCAAAATGATCCTTTCTTCTAATTAAAAGTAGTTAATATTTATTTTGATTTACTTTTTGGATGTAACTATAGCTGACAAGAATGTAAATATGTGTATTTTTTAGGGATGTGATGAAACCACCTCACCACACCATTTAATGTACCAGTATCCCATCATCAGTCCAGAGGATCCTTCCAATCATCACTTCCCTCAATAACCTCAGTCTGTGATTTGTCTAAGGGTTTGTTTGCATTTGGCATTGCCTATTCCCTTGCTTCTCTATATCGCACATGCATGAGAGCACCCAGTATTTGCTTTTCTCCTTATGATATATCTCACATTGTCCTTCCCTTCAGTTTTATATTGTAGTTGATATCATAATTTCATCTTATAGCAGAACAGTATTTACCTGTGCATGCATACCACAACTTCTATATCTATTTGTCTGCTATTGGGTACTTTGGTTGTCTCCAGACATTGGGTGGTTTCCAGATTTTGGCTATTCTAAATATTGTTACAGTGAACATAAGTAAGCATGTAGATTTTTAAATGAGTGGATCACCTTTTTTTACCCTCCCATATTGTGGATCTTCAGAAATTAGCTGAGTAAGGCTGTACTTAGTTGGTTGGACCAGCAGAGTTTCTGAGAGGCACACTCTTATCATTATAACAGAAGCAGAAGCATACTTCAATTCTCTGTTCTCATTCTATCTGCTAACATAGTATGACACTCTCAAAATGAAGAAACAGTTAAACACACTCTTCTTCTAGTGGGAGAAATTGCAAATCCCTGGAGTGAGGGTTTGGAACAGGGAGAGGAATTAGAGCAACAATGCAATATACTAAAACCATTATATTTATTAATGAGATTAGTTTTGGCTGATGTGATCTATTTATGCCAATAGGATAAACCCAGAAAAAGTGGTTTGCATTTTGTATCTTGTAAAACATCCTACCTGGCAAGATCTTCTTAAATTTTCATCACCAAGTTGATGTTACACTTTCAGTATCCACATATCCATTTATATAGACAGATGACCCAGTTTGTTGTTTATTACTAAGTTAAAGACATTGTCTTAAATAGTCACAGAATACTGATCAAAGTCAGGAATATAGCAACCAAGCTATTATCCAATCTATGGAAAAACGGTTACATAACATACATGGCTCCTCAGGAAGGTAACCGAATATAATACTTTTCCTTTTCATAAGATGTCCTTAGGACCTCTATTAGTTGTTTGTATTACTTAATGTCTCTTTTCCTTAATCAAGTAGATATTCATGGACTTACGCAGATTTAGTGGGGTATAAAGTCTTTGCCTTGTTCCTTGAGGATGTGTTTTCGGACTGTATTATATTTTCTCTTATTCTGCTTCCTGCTTCTTTAAGATGACAGCTCTGTAACACAGCTGAATATGAGGCAATCTATTCCACTTTCCATAAATCCAAGAACTGGGTGATTGTCAGGAACCACTGTCTCCATACTGATATGTGTGAGGCCTGAATTAGGGTTGGTGAGAGTCTAATTCTCCAAAGTCACTTGATGAGTGAATATGTTACTGCCATTACTGTCCCTTTATTCCCACTTCTGATGCAGTCTGCACCACTAACATTGCTTCACACTCATGTCCAGGCCCTCTCCCACAAGGAATAGAAGGAAATAGCAGATCCTGGGTATCCAAGAAAATCAGTTGCTACCTTTGCCATAGGGTATATCAGGCACTAGGTCAACTCATTGTGTCAGAAGTTGGAAAGAAGGTCACTTTTGAGGGGGTCACACCCAGTGGCTCAAGGGTTACTCCTGACTCTGCACTTAGAAATCACTCTGGGCAGGCTCAGGGAACCATTTAGGATGCTGGGATTTGAACCACCATCTGTCCTGGATTTGCTACGTGCAAGGCAAATACCCTACCACTGTGCTATCTCTCTGGCCCCAAAAAGGTCACTTTAAACCCACTGTAGGGAAGCAGAAAACTGTTTTGGACAAGTTGTTTATCTTCTTGCCCTTGAATTTCCTCAAATTGTAAGATACAGATTTGAATATATATTATATAAGTTTAAATATTAATATATAACATATAAACTATATTAGTTTACTAATATATATACTAATATATAATAGTTTACATATACTAAATAAATTATAATTCTATCCTACTCTGCAATTATGTTGCAGAATATTTCATGAGAAAAATCTGCATCAATAATGTTAAATATTTAAAACAGGCTATAAATTTGCATTTAATATATAATACAGAATTGTTCTTTACATTTCCCATGAAATTAGGTTATCCTTCCCTGATCATTCCTTAAAAGCTTTGAGGAATGTGCCAAAGGAAAGCTTTTTAAAGAACTTCTTCTAGCATAGCTGTGTGAAATATTAAATGAGACATCAATATTAGCTCATCAATATTATTCTAGTGTCCGTGCAATTTAACAGGTACCCACTGGCCTTTTGGTAAGTTTTAAAGAAAGTGTTATGTGAGTTTCTGTTGATAGTCTGTCTATGAAAGTTTTAAAATAAAATGGTCTTTAGAATCCAGACAACTAAGGTCTGACAATTTGGTATTTGTGTTCAGAGGAACTGTGAGTGCCTTCCTTGATGGAACAAATGATCAGGGCAGGATGAGGAAGAGAAGAACTGTGAGGACTGAGATTTCAAGCAGTCTCAGTGGTGGGAATCTGGTTAAGGTCCTTTCTGTGTCAATCAGAATTCAAAGGTGGCACTATGGGATCCTCACAACAGGATATTAATTTCCTTGTGTTACCCCTTCTGAATTCTAGACTTGCTCTAAAAAGCAATGAGGAAAGGAAAGAAATGGGATTGTTGCCTCCAAGATCAATGGACCCAAAATCTGATTTGTAGCTTATTATTTCACTTTCTGGTGCCCAATTTCAATATTTATTTATTTATTTTTTGGGGGGCACTATATCCAGAAGTGCTCAGGGGTTACTCCTGGTTTGCACTCGGAAATTGCTCCTGACTGGCTCTGGAGATCATATGGGTTGCCAGGGATAGAACCCCAGACTGTCCTGGGTTGGTCTCATACAAGGCAAATGCTCCAGCTCAATTTTTATTATTTTTTAAAAGAATCCCTCCCCTATGCCCTTGTATTGTTGGCAGCCCCAGCAGTCTTGTCCACAAACCACAACTGCAGCCATGCAAATGGTCCAATTTCATAGCTTTAATACTAATCTTGGAAGAGATGACAAGTCAGGTTAATAAAATTTACATACCAGTCTTTGGGTTGAAAACTCTGAATGGAAACAAGCTCAGTCCCTGCCAAAGAGACACATTCCACAGTTGACAAGATATATACAGCACAGCACAGCCTCACAGCTTTATGATTAATCTTGGAAGAGATACCAAGTCAAAAAGCTCCCAGGCACACTGGACTTTGGACTGCATACCTTGGGGACTTTTCAGGAGGTGGGGAAGGCTTAGCATTATTCCAGTTCTACAGATACTGGAGCTCCTGGAGTGTACAGCCACACCACATCTCCAAATTCCATAAATTGCACTCACCAGTCTTTGTGGTGAGCGGTTAGAGAAATAACTAAACTAACAACTATCATGAAGGCTCCATTAATAACGCAAAATGCAGTAAATCCACAATGACTTTAGTAACCCCATTGTGAGATAGAACAATTTTCACAAATTTTCTCTTACTGAACATTTTTTTTGTTGTTGTTGTTTGTTTTTGAACCGCAGCCAGTGACACTCATGGGTTACTCCTAGCTATGTGCTCAGAAATCACACCTGGAGAACCATATAGGATGCTGGAGATTGAACCGAGGTCTGTCCTGGGTCAGCTGTGTGCAAGGCAAATGCCCTACTATTATGCTATCGCTTCAGCTCTCTCTTATTGAACTTTTTACGAATAATTCCACTTACTATTTTGTTAACTTATATCATCAACAGTTTTATAAAATATAGTTCCTAAAGTAAAAATAAAAATATTCTGGGAGCCGGGAGGTGGCGCAGGAGGTAAGGTGCCTGCTGCCTTGCCTGCGCTAGCCTAAGGACGGACCACGGTTCGATCCCCCCGGTTCCCATATGGTCCCCCGTGCCTGCCAGGAGCGACTTCTGAGCGCATAGCCAGGAGTAACCCCTGAGCGTCACTGGGTGTGGCCCAAAAACCAAAAAAAAAAATATTCTAAAATTTTTCCAATAAATAACTACCTTAATATCTTCCCTTCATCTTTTATTTCCTTGACTTCTTAAATTTCATCTTTTTGTCCTTGTTTACATGAATTAGAATATTTATAGTTCCATGTAGTCTTTCTTTTTTGTTTTGTTTTTGGGCCATACCCATTGACTATAAGGGGTTACTCCTAGCTATGAGCTCAGAAATTGCTCCTGGCTTGGGGGAACCATATGAAATGCTGGGGATGGAATGCAGTCCATCCAAGGCTAGCGCCTGCAAGGCAGATGCCTTACCTCTAGCGCCACTGCTCCAGCCCCCCATGTAGTCTATGAAACCCCCAATTCTTCTAGTCACACTTCTCTTGCATACAACATTTGCCTTTCATGGGTTCATCAGTCATTTATTGTATGTATGAATGACTGCTAGCTTTAAATTTTCCCATTGCATTAATATGTATGCAGGTATGTACTTGAAAAAAACATGTTTAAAGAGAGATGGATAAGTGGTAACAAAGGGATAGTGGTGAAAGGTCTTGGGCATTTTGGTAGTATTGGAGTATAGTAACTGTAAATAGATCATTAAAGTTAAGACTTTTGTAACCATTTAATTTAAATGTAAATAAACATAAATCTTTAAGAAACATAAAAAGAAGGTCTTGAGATAGAAAACATGTTGACAATACTTTTAAAACTCTTGACACAACTGAATAATTAAGTAGTAGGGCATGAAGAATAAATTTGGCATGGAGGAATAACTTTTCTTTCAAAAAATTTTGTTTATTTTTGTACAGAATGTGAATCTGGGGTAGATGTGTTCATATCAGCAAATAAGTCCTACTTGCAGATTTTCTCACAATCAACTTGCTCCACAAAGTTGTTGCTATTACCAAGACAGCCTCCATATTGAAACTTCTCACAATGTCCACTCTTGGTGTTGAAAAACCATCTTGGGAGTTTTTCCTCACATTGACCAGGGTTCATAGGTAGTTTGCACAATTTTTCCTTTATGAGGACATTTCTCGGTCCTAAAGAGAATAAGTGGAGAAGTCAGTCCCATTAACTTTCTCTTTTAGAACCCATATGCAAGAGTCTTGCATGGTTCTGTGTCCAACTATGACACTCTCTATAGTAGTTGTACATTGTACCTCTACCTGGCCCTTCCATCAAGTGTCCATCAAGCATCCAATCCCAAGGAGAGGCATAGTGTGGCATGTGGGAATAGTCCTGAGATGCCTCAAATCAGCTACATTCCCTGGACTCTTACAGAGAAAGTTGTAGGGCTGGAGTCCTGACTGCTTTGCCTTTTATTCTTTCAGTGCTACCAACCTGCCCCTCCATCAGAAGAAAGTTATTCAACCTGTGTTATTTTTTCTGGAATGAGAATTGTAATACCCTCTGTATCACCCAGGGATGCACCCTGTGTGCAACTCTGGACATGTGTATGTGTTTATAGCGGGAAAGATGTTATATTAAGTAGTTTATAACAATCCATTTTGACTCCATAGTTCTCTTTATAATTTTATTAGTTTTTCATTCTATTCTGTTCCTGCCCTTTTTGTTTGGTTTTGGCTACCCCCCTCTATGCTCAGGATTTAATACTAGCGCTGAGCTCAGGAGTTACTCCTAGTGGGGCTTGGAGGGGTCATAGAAGATGCCAGGGATTGAACCCTGTGATTGGCTGTGTGTGAGGCAGTTGCCCTACCTAGTGTACTATCATTTGGCCCTGATCCTACCTATGTTGCCCTTTTATTTTGGGGAGGTTTCCTTTTTGCGTCCTGTCTAACATTTTGATGGAGTCATGCTTAGTTAATACAATTATGCATTAACTAATTAACACACAGCTTTGCTTCTTTCCTAATAGAAACATATAAAATTACAAACTTCTTTCTACTAACACATTAACTGCTATCTAGAAGACTTATGTTGCATCATCATCATTATCATCATCATTAGTTATTTATAAGACAACAACCTATAAGTCAATAACCTATTAAGAACTGAGTTATATTAGAAACTGTACAAATATTATACCAGTTATCAGTAAAGCAGAGAAAAGCAGAGAGCATGCATATTTTTTTTTCTCAGAAAAAAAATTTAACCCAGAGAGATAATGTTCTTCAGGCATGAAGTTTGTGAGTACTAGGTCAGGACATGACTCCAGGTGTCCCTATTCTGTTGTCTAGTTTTTCTTCCTGTAGAAGAAATTCTAAAACTTGTTTAAACCTCAGAAGCATCTAAGGGGCTGGATGAAACTGAAAGAAGAGACTGAAAGAACAAACAGTTTTTGATCCATTAAGACTAAAAGTTAATAAGACTCTAGGGAGATGCTACTGCCGCTTCTGAAAACAAGAGTTAAACTTTGAGACTGACCTGTCTAGCGGGTTATTGAGAGGTCTAGACCATCATTTACATGTCAGAATCTATAGTTCATAGTTTTATTCATAAATGTGCATGCAGAGACTATAGCTGCTCACTTGCAATAGACAGTGATCATCTCTGCGGGGAAGATTTGACTACATATTTTCATGTTATGTATGTTTTATGAAGTATTTCCACAACAATAGTATATTATAATATTTATTTAATTTTTTGTTTGTTTTAGGAGATGCTCAGGGCTTATTCCCAGCTCTGCACTCAGGAATTATTCAGGACAGTAATAAGGGATCATGTGAGATATCAGAGATTAAAACCAGGTCAACTGCATGTGAAAACTCCTTATGTGCTGTACTTTTACTATGACTCCTAATTTAAATTTATTTAAATTTTTTTAAATTAAATTTTTAAATCTTTTTTGATTCCTGTATTTAATAGTTAGAGACGGACACCCTACAGTACTCAGGTACTATTTTGGTTCTGTGGTTGTTTGTTTTTTTTTTATATCTTCTGGGGACTATGCAATGCTGGGAATCAAACCTGGGTCTTCTGCATACTAATCACATGTTCAGCCAATTGAGCCATCTCTCTATTTTTAATAATAGTCATTTTTGGAAGGCAAATAAGGATGAGCTAGATTTTAAGGGAAAATAAAGGAAAGATTGTCAAAATATTACAAGTCCTTGGATTATAAAACAGATTTCCACACTGGGGATAATCAGTTGAGGGAGCCATGAGACATGAGAAGGTGGACTAAAAGTAACATGTGGACACTGGTGTTAGGGCTGGGGCACTTCGGTTTGGTGAGAACTGTGTCTTACACCCATTAACATAAACACTATTGTAAACATGTTATCTCAATTATCACAATAAAATTTAAGATGAAAATACAAAAAATGTATCTTATGGGTGCTCATAAATCTCAGAAACTACTGCTAACTGTTCTCAGTTTAGCATGTTATTTCAAATGTATGCCAATTTGTCACTCTACTTCTTTTTGCATTTTTAAAAGTCAGAAAAGAGAAAGTGATCTTATATGCCAGGATAAATAGTGTAGGAACTTAGCAAGTCTACCTAGCAAATGAATGGTCATGAGTACAGATCCCCAGTGATCAATATTTAGTGGAAGCACAGTCCTGGTACCTCTATTGTCTGAATCTGGCAGCAATACTCTCTGAATCCTTGTGTCCAAACAATTTGCAATAGTGGAATAAATGTTACAAAGAAGGGGTGTGAATCTCAGCAAGCACAATAGTCAAGAGATAGGAGAATGCCATGTCCAAGAAGTTCAAGGCCATTGAGCATAAGTGTAAACATCACAATGAAAGAAATACAAACCTTAGTAAGCACTGTGTGTTGTGTGACCACCCAGCCTGATGTACAAGCCAACAAAGGCAACACAACTTAAAATATTTCTGTTCAACAACACTGAGTGTGAGCTGACCCAGGTCATCACAACTATGACACAAACAAAGGTAAGTGAAAGGGAGAATAGGATTAAAAAAATCATCTGGAAAGAATCTTTCAACTAAGTTTCTCATTTTCCTATTTCACTTCTTAAGTCTCTCTCTCTCTCTCTCTCTCTCTCTCTCTCTCTCTCTCTCTCTCTCTCTCTCTCTCTCTCTCTCTCTCTCTCCCCAGTCTTGCCAACCTCCATCCTCCTCCAGGATAGAAACCTTCTTCCTCTTCTCTCCTTTATTCTTTCCACAGAACTATATCATGCAGCATTGTCTTTATCTTTCTCACTGGCACTTTAGCCCACAAAGGTGCCCTTGTTTTGCTCATTGCCCAAACTTAAACATCTTCTATAGTGCCCGGGACATCATGAGGTCCCAACACATATTGGATGAATTAAGTTGAATTCTCTAAACTCTGAGATAAGAAATACATTTTCTTTTGCAATTTTATCACTGTTCCTAGTTCCAGGCTATTTTTAGAGATCCCAATTACATACTAACCTAGATAGTGGCATTCTGTTCTAACCTCCTGTATGCTGATGAGAAGGAAAGCTGTGAAAGCCACCTGGAACTGCATGATGCCAACGAGTTACAGGCTCAGTCTGGGCTTGGCATTTTATGAAGAAAGGGAGCCAAGAGGGAGGAGTTTAGCTATAAATCTAGCTCATCCTCATTTGCCTGTGCCATCAAAAAGGCTCGGCTACCCCTGGAACACAGTGTTCTTCTAATGTACAACTCAGCATTTCTCCTCCTTGCCTTTTTATGACCTAATTTTACGCAAGACCCATTGATTATTCTTCATAGTAAAACTCCATTTGACTATAATAAAACAGCAGCTGCTATTCTTTTGTTGACTGACTTTACCTATCTAAAGAACCATATTAAAGTTCTCTTCCTTAGGACCTGGAGCAATAGCACAGCAGTAGGGTGTTTGCCTCGCAAGCGCCTGATCCAGGACTGACCTCAGTTTGATTTCTGGCATCCCATATGGCCCCCAGTCAGGAGCAATTTCTGAGTACATAGCCAGGTGTAACCCCTGAGCATCACTGAATGTGGCCCCCAAACAAACAAACAAACAAGCAAAAAAAGTACTTTTCCCTAGAGCCTACATAATTTCTGCATAAATCTTGTAGACAAGGAAAGGTTAAAGTAATATGACCATTGTTACACTGACCATGAATTTTTGTGTCTGTACAGGTAAAGTGCTAGGACCTATGCTTATTATTTCAACAGATACTTTCATGCTTCAACAATGTGAGGTTCTAAAAAATTATATATTCAGTCAGGTGTTTACAGAAATGCACAGAAATATCCACCACAGTCAATATATAAAAACTGAGGGTTCAGTGGGTAAAGAAAAGGTAGTACACACACACACACACACACACACACACACACACACACACAAGAGATTAGTCAGCTATATAATCAACCTAGTTCTCCAATGACAGATGAGGATGTCAGGAAGATGTGAGCTATTTATACACAATGGAATACTACACAGTTATAAGCAGTGATGCAATCATGCTATTTGCTGCAACATACCATGTTAAATGAAATAAGCCAGAAGAAAGATAAACAAAGAATGATATGATTTATATGTGGTATTTAGAATAACTGGATGAAGGAATAAAATGGTATAAGGAAGGGATTCCTAGATTATCATTGGTCTCAAAATTTTGGGAAGAGACAAAAATAAACATAGCAGAGGAGAGGGGGAAAAGATAGAATAGGGGCAGGGGTAAACAGGATTTGGGTACATCAGTGGTGTTTGAAAAGGAAAAAACTAAATATCCAAACCACAGAATCATAACCACTGAAAAATCATAAGCCGCAAACTTAAACAACTTAACTTACATGGTACCTGTCAAGATAGCAGACTGGGAGGACAAGGTATGGGAGAAAACCTCAGAACATTGGTGGAGGGAAGTTGACATTGGTGATGAGATTGTTGCTGAAATATTATATTCAACTATATATAATTATATATAATTCAACTATGAATTATTTTTAAATCAAGGTGTTTCAAAAAATTTCTGGTTGTACTTTTGGGAGTTATGCCCCAAACAGCTTCTTTTTTTTAAATATTTTTATTTTTAATAATTATGAGAACAAAGATGCAAAGAAAGAGCACAAGGTAAGGTTACATGGAAGGACAGTCACTCATAGCATAATTCTCAGAAGAAGTCCCCTTGCTGATATGTTAACTTTGAATTTTCAGCCAACAAACATTAAGATAAATAAAACAGAATCCATGTACAATTGCTTTGTTTTCCAAGACCCCAAATTATAATATTATAATTATAATATTATATAATTATATACATTATAATGCTTCTTAATAGCACACAAGGCTATCTAAAGCCATAAAATTTATGTAACTCCTTAAACATTAGAGGCATACTATTTTTTAACATTTCCATGTGCATGCATATTAGTTTTAGTTAATCTCAAAAATTTAAGTTGGTTTTTTGTAAGGATTAGAGTCAAAGGAGCACAGTAAAAAATGGTGTTGGAGTGGCAATTGTTGTTTGCATAGGCCCACCAAAATATGAGGGGCATGGAAAGAAATAACCTTGACCTAAATACATAGAGACCCTATCCCTGAAGTTTCCTGGCATAAGACCAACTCTAGGTTCCAGGCAAGCTAGATAGTCCAATCCAATACATTGTAGTGCCGACACACTTTTATTTTTTACACAGTCTCTGTTGTTGGTATCATGTTTCCGTATCAAAGATCCTTGAATCTGCATATCCTGCATTGAAGTCAGGATGTGGAGCATCCTCCTGCCTCACCTCGTAATTAAAGGGCAATGCACGAAGCCCTATTCTGTAAGCAGGTCCTTGTTCTTGTTAGTCTTCTCAGTGTTAAGGGAAGACTCCTCTGAGCAGTTCGATGTCTGAGCAGTGGTAGGGTCTTCCGTGATAGAGGATTGCTTCCTGGTGATGTTATAGAGAACTTGGATGTTTCGTAGATGGCTTCCATGGTTCAGAGGTGAATGGATAATGCCCTTTCTTCTGAGGCCTGTGCCAGGTCATTATGTCAGTGTTCAGGGTATAAGGTCCCTTTACATTACAAAATATGTGTGTTCCAATCTCTATTAAATAAGATCTTATTTGTATGTATAGTGTTTTCCCATTTTAATGTGCCCATGCAAAAAAGGAACAATGCCACATGATGTTATTGACGAATATGGGGAGCACATAAACAAGTCCAACAAACTCAATGACATGGTTCAATCAAAAGCATTAACTGGGGGGCTCTATCACCAGAATTGCTTATAGAACAACTCATAAAGAGAAGGAAAAAAGTAGTTAGAACCATCTCTGTCAAGAGAATATTTAGTAAGATTTATAGATGTCAAAGGAAAAACACATAGAATATTTGAAAGAAATACGTGTCCATTGTATGTCTTTTGAAATAGTTCGGGGTTGTTAAACACAATGCATAGTATTGGTCTGTAATTAGGATTGTGAAGGACTGAAGTTAAAAAGAGTAATGTAGGTCAGTGGTGTTTGGGAGGGTAAGAGTAAAGGAGTAAAAAATAAGCTTTGTAGGGGAGTGGGAAAAGGGAGAATACAAATAGACACTCTGGATACACAAACAATAACATAAGGATGGGGAATATTTTTAATATATGAAGTACGGGCGGGGGCGTTAGCCCTCACGCGGTTTCCACCCCAGAAGGCCTGGAGGCCGGGGGTCGAAGCGGGGACAGCTAGGAGCCTATCAATGCCCCCAGCACAGCACACCCAAATTAGAGAGAAGGCCTTCCACATGGGGCTTCCCCAAACCCCATGCTGGGTAGACCCAGCCTGCAGCTCAAGAGAGGATAGATAGAGAGCCAGAAGCCAGGATCCCAAACAGCTTCTTATTAAATGCTCAGTAAGGTCAGGATACATTTGATTTTGTTGTCCATATTCCTGACAAAACTACTTATACCAAATTATCTGCTAGAAATTAGTGAATTAAAAAGATATATAATGTAGCTTTATATTCTCATGGAAGAGTCAGAAAGCATGAACAAATAAAAACACTTAAGTGATCAGTCTTGTGCAAGACTTTGAAGCAATAAAGAAGAATAATGAGTGAACAATGGGACTAAAAAATCAGAGAAAATGTCTGAGTTCAGGTGTTTACAGAAATGCACAGAAATATACACCACAGTCAACATATGAAACCTGACGGTTGAGTGGGTACAGAAAAGATAGTATAC
>PVKC010026652.1:0-16085 GCA_004027635.1 Crocidura indochinensis
TGAACATGAGCTTATTGTCATCTTTATAGTCTCACTATGAAATGTCTTTTCAAGATTTGCCTATCTTATATTTGCCTTTATAATGCTGAGTTTTTTTCTTTATAATTTGCACTTTGAGATTTCTTCATATGTTTAAGATGCAAGTGTTTTGTCAAATTCACTATTTTATGATAAAAATCACAATTCCTTGTTTTTCTTTAGTCCAAAATATGATTTAGAAATTTTTATCATGTAAGCAAAATTAGCCATAAATATTTCACGAAATGGTTGAGCCCATAATTTAGAAAAATTACTTTTCTTTTCTTTTCTTTTTTTGGGTTTTGGGCCATACCTGGTGATGCTCAGGGGTTACTCCTGGCTATATGCTCAGAAATCACTCCTGGCTTGGGGGACCATATGGGATGCTAGGGATTTAACTGCAGTCCATCCTTGGTCCATCCTTGGTCAGCCCCGTGCAAGACAAATGCCCTACTCCACGCCACTGCTCTGGCCCCTAGAAAAAGTACTTTTTATACAATCTATTACTGGTATTGTTTGCCATTTTTTTTACCCAAATTTGTTACTTGTTTCTCATTCTCTTAGAAAGGTGTTTAATACAGTAAAGTTTGTTGTAATTGAAATTTAATTCTGAAGAGGTTACAATTTGGGATCTTTTCTGGCTCATGTTTTTGGTGCCAAGTTTAAGAGTACTTTGCTTGTGCTCACTTCGGCAGCACATATACTAAAATTGGAACGATACAGAGAAGATTATTATGGCCCCTGCGCAAGGATGACACGCAAATTCATGAAGCATTCCATATTTTTATAAAGTATGTTTGATAAACAAAAAAAAGAGTACTTTGCTTAAACTGGGTGCTGAAAGAAGGTAAGTTAATATACATTATATTCTTTTAGGAACAGTATTGCAAACCATGATAAGGAAAAAAGAAAGAGATGAATGGTGTATGCTATAGAGGCAGATGAGGGGCGGGTAATGGAGAACAGGAGGGAAACTAGGAAAACTGGTGGAAAGTGAATACTGGTGAAAGGACCAGTTTTGGAATATTGTATGACTGAAACTCAACTACCAATAACTTTTTAACTCTGTATCTCACAGTCATTCAATTAAAAAAATTAAAAAAGACATCTTTGCTAGTCCTAGGATTCATAAAAGTTTTATAGCCACATTTGTAATTTTCTGTAATAACTTTAATTTAAGAATTATGATTTACAAAGTTCTTGATAGTTGAGTTTTAGGCATGACATATTTCACCAGTGTCAACTCCCATGACTAGTGCTCCTAGACTTCATCATCCCCCACCCCAACCCTCCCGCTTACCTACTCATGTATATTACAAACTTTGGTGATAGCAGCTTAAATCTCAAGTTTTCATTGTGATGGTAGCAGCTTAAATCTCAAGTTTTTATTGTGGTTGAGTCAGTGCTTTATATTTATAGCTATACAACTCTCCTGCATCTCCAACAAAACCAAAGATGCTCCACTATCACTTCCCTTTTCTACCTTCTTCCTTTCCTCCTCCTGTTGGTGTTGGACCATATGGGATGCCAGGGAATCAAATTGAGGTCAGTCCTGGATCAGTCTTATGCAAGGCAAACAAACGCTTTACTGCAGTGCTATCACTCTGGCCCCTAATCTTAATAATTTCTGATTTTTCATTTGCATATTTTTATTATTTATACATTAATAATTTGATACCTTAGGGTTTGCATCTGCTATGTTGCTATTTGTTTTGTTATATGTCTCTCAGTTTATTTTTCTTATATTTTTTCTTCTTTCTGACATGAATGTATTTAAGTGTTTCATAGTCATGTATTATGGTTTCATATGGTCCTTTATATTCTTTTCTTAACGTACATCAGTATATCACCTTATACATATATCACTGTTTCTGTTTCAATGTTAACCACTTCAAATGAAGAATAGTCTTTTCATTTTAATATTTTATCCAACTACTTAAATGTAATTGTAATCTTTATTTTGCATATATATATGTCATGTAATTTTTTATGATTTTTCTTTTTGGGGGGGGGTTTGGGCCATACCCAGTGACGCTCAGGGGTTACTCCTGGCTATGTGCTCAGAAGTCGCTCCTGGATTGGGGGACCATATGGGAGCCGGGGGATCGAACCGCGGTCCGTCCTAGGCTAGCGCAGGCAAGGCAGGCACCTTACCTCCAGCGCCACCACCCGGCCCCCAATCATAAAATTATATGATTACTTTTTTTTAGTATTAGAGCCACAAACGGGCTTTTCTTAGAGTTTATATTTATTTATTCTTGGAGTTAATTCATTAGAGTTGTGTGCTGAGGGACCACTTTTGGTGGTGCTTGGAGAGCACTATGCAATATCAGGTATTAAACAGGTCTGACTGTGCAATATAAGTGCCTTATCCTTACCTAGACTCATTCTCTCTATCCCTTAACCATGAAATTGAGAATTCACCACATTAATGAGGAAGATATTCTATCATGCTTTTACTTTTACTCATTTTGATGCGCTGCTTTTCTTATTGAAGATCTTTGAAGGTAAACTTTTTTGTGTACTCATTTAAAATGCAATTAAATTGTTTAGTAATTATTTTTAAAGATGGTTTGTTGGAGGTCTTTGTTTTCCTTTGCTTATGAGTTTATAATCATGCCATTTCTAGAGTATGTTTTCCTAGGATGTGGAACTCATTGTTAGCAGTTCTTTCCTTCTATGGCTTAAAATGCTTTTGTAGTTTTGTTTTGTTTTGTTTTGTTTTAACTCTGTAGTGTCAGGTGAAAAATCTGCAGTCATTGAAATTACCATTATTTTCTTGAGGGGCAGATGGGCACATCCACTGAAATGGCCATGCTTAGAAGACCATATATTGTAGCTATTCTAAAAACTCTATCCCTTCTTTCCCTTTCCTCCTCTCGCCTTTATTGAATTGTAAAAACCCTCCCAAGTTTGATTATGGACCCACCTAGGTTTAATTAGCCTAAGTACCCTTAACAATGTCAATCACATCCCTAGTGTGAATTTTCTTTGGTCTGTTAAAGTTGGCTAATAAAAGATAGCAGGGAGAGGGGCCCGGAAGATAGCATGGAGGTAAGGCGTTTGCCTTTCATGCAAAAGGTCATCGGTTCAAATCCCGGTGCCCCATATGGTCCCTCGTGCCTGCCAGGAGCAATTTCTGAGCATGGAGCCAGGAGTAACCCCTGAGCGCTGCCGGGTGTGACCCAAAAACCAAAAAAAAAAAAAAGATAGCAGGGAGGTACAGGGGAAGCTGTCTCAGTTCATTCCAACAGAATGTTCAAAACCTAGCCCTCTGCTCTTTCTCCTTTGAATCTATCTAATTTTCCTTTTGCGTGAAGCCCTTGCTACTTATCCATGTATTTCAGGGTCAGAACAAATAGGACAAACTGCTCAATATACGGTGCTGGCAATTGAATTAGTTTGGCTACATGCAAGGCAAGAGCTTAAACCCTGTACTATCACTATCACAAGAATTTGGTGTTCTTAACCAATAAAGTCTCTTATCTCCGACCATTTTTTTAAATCTACCTTTAGTTTTCATAAACATAATTTTCATAAACTTAATTCTGATGTGTCTTGAGTGGATTTATTTTTCTTGGGATTCATTCAGCTATTAAAATCAGTAATTTCGGGAACCGGGCGGTGACACTGGAGGTAAGGTGCCTGCTGCCTTGCCTGCGCTAGCCTAGGACGGACCACGGTTCGATCCCCCGGTTCCCATATGGTCCCCCGTGCCTGCCAGGAGCGACTTCTGAGCGCATAGCCAGGAGTAACCCCTGAGCGTCACTGGGTGTGGCCCAAAAACCAAAAAAAAAAAAAAATCAGTAATTTTCTTTTTTTCACTTATCAGGAAAGTTTTTAGTGATTTTTTTCTCTTCAGTTATTCTGGCCTACACATTGACACTCTCCAGGGCGTCCAGAGACACAATATTGTGTATTTTGTTTCTGCCCCATAAAACCTTTGTTTGCTTATTTTCTCTACTTTATATGTATACATTGTTTAATACCTGTTGACCTCATTTAAAGTTTACTGATTACATTTTATCATATTATATTATTATAATTTATTATTAAATGATACTATTATGTCATTTTCATTACTATTTTCCCATGTTTTGGTTTACTATGTGAAATAGCCTAACTTCTTATTGTTTTATAGTGAATTTGTACACTGAAATATTTTGAAACCAAAGCCTTTCACAGGGTGATTACAACATCTGATTGAGCTTAGTATTGCCCTCAAGTGATTGCTATTTCTTTAAAATATGATAGGTATATATTCATATATTATAAAATGCATGGTTTACAATATGTTAATTATAGGGTTTCATGCAAATATTGTTTAAACACCCACTCTCAACCAGAGTTCTCTTCAATCTTCCAGTATTTCAGGGTCTCCTTGATTATTATTTCTCATTTATAATTTATCTTTCTTAGTTTTGGCTATACGTTATTTTATTTTATCCTGGGCATTTAAATTACTATGTTCTAAGACACTCCATCCTATTTAATGCTTGTGTTTTAGCAAACATTCACCTTGGTTATGTTTAAGATATATGGTGCTGAGCGTTGTGGGCTTTAGCTTGATGGGAATTCAGTGTCCTGACTCTGCAGGACACTTCTGTGCATTGTTTTGACATTGTTTTGATATTTCTGTGGTGCTGTTAGTGTAAATACTAAGTACTCATTCCTGATGGTACTTCCTGACAAACTGAAGTGTTCATAGACTGACTTCACTTTCTTTACCAGTCTTGTAGACGGAGACAGAAATTTCTGCACTTGCATTGTTTTCTCTTTGAAAATGTGGAGGCCATTTTATGCAGTGGTTGTCTCTTCCTACAGTGCTCAGGGTAACACTGCTAGAGGATTAAACCTGTGACTTCTATGCAATGTATGTACTTCAGCTCTTTGAGATATCTTCTTGGAACAGCTCTTTGATCTTCTTAGCCCATGTGTGAAGAGAAGAAAAACAGATCTTTTATTCTGTTACTACGATAATCAGACCTTAGTGCTACCAACACCTTGGTTGTATAGTTGGTTTACAATGGTTTAGGGTTCTACTGCCATTAACTAGCAGAAAGTATTACCTTCCAACACAGGTATGGAGATTAAGTGCTGAGGTTCCCAGCTATGTCTTTCGGACTTCTAGAGAAAATAGGATTTTTCACATGTTCTATTATCAAGATTAAAGTGGTTATTTTTAGTGACCAGATTAGTTATAATTAGGAGATAAAAAACAAACCAAAATTGTCCATCTCAAAGTCCTAAGATTTACACCCAGTTCACTCTGTAGAGATTTAATTTCTTAATAATTGGCTGTTTGATAGTTTCCAAAGTCTTAGTTGTATTTAAAAAAAAGGGAATGGAGAAAAGTGAGATTGCACAAGGCATCTTTCTCTAAAACCATATGCCTCTGAAATATAACCTAATATTATAAGCATTGGAGAGAATCTAGGGATTGAACTCATAAAAAGTAGTAGAGATCTTAGAAACCCATGTTGTTATGCCACTTGACCGAAATTTAGGTTGCATTTGAAGTTTAATGCTACTAACTCTAAGTAGCAAAATCACTTAGTTATTCACTAAGTGTTGAATGGTGAATATTTTCAAATAAAAGCAATAGTCTAGTGGAAAATATTATGTGTCCACTGTGCCTTTTAGAGCCTTCGAAAATGTAACCTCTTATTCAAAATTAATCTGGAGCCTCAGAAAATTAGGTAATGACTGTTAATTTTGGTTTCCAATCTAGACAAGTATTAAAAGCTTCTAATATGTTTATGTGTGGGATCTTTCAAACCATTCTTAAAAGCTTCTGAACCTACACCACAGTCAGCTGTTTCAAAATTTCTAGAATACTAAGGGAGAGGGGAGAAACTGCTTTAAAACTGTGTGAAATATTGACTTCTGTAATAATAGTTCATTGATGTAGTTTTCTGTTGTAAGCTTCAAGAGTGAGAGTGATTTGATTATAGGAACCTGGTACATCTTAGACTTCCAAGTAAAAGCCTAAAGTAAGGGACTCCATCTCCAAGGCATTCGACAAGTGCCATTTTAGTGCAATCAAAGTTCCTAAGTGCCCTATTGGCTGAAACTATTATTTTTAGTACGTAAATAAGGTTATGACTGAAATGAACATATAAAAATGTGACAGGCAGATAAAAGTTAAATTTTAATGGGCATGCTTGTAATCTTGGTGCTTAAATAAAAATATGTATAAAAATGTTAATGGATATTTCTTCAAGAATGTTTACTTCAAATGTACAGAACTGATGAAGTAACGTTCTGCTAATATCTCAGTAATGATAGCATCATTGTTCCCACCTCCTAAATTTAAATTAAGGTAATTCAAGTGAACAAAACAGAGAAACTCTGATACGATGATTCAGCGATAACCAGTCATCTCACAGACTTTTGACTTAAATATAATATAAGATCATCCAGCCTTGCAAGAATTAAGATAACAAGAGCTATGACTTTTTGAAGAAATCCAAGTGAGATTTTCCTAATACTCTGTTACATACATAATTTTTATAATAAAAACACATTTTACTTGCATGTACAAGATTTTTGCTACTTGTTTGATGTTTGAGTATCTTAGATTTTGTAAAGATTCATTCATTGTCATTTATGCTAACAAAGTGTTAGCTCAAATTAAGGAGAATAATAAATATGCAGTTTTAGGGGAAATTATTTTCATAAATACATGACAAAAATACATATGAAAATGTCATTAAAACATTGTTTTTACAACTTATCAGGCTCAATTGTAAGCTTATACTAATTCTCTGGGTAAAAGGCTTAATTTTTTTTTTAATTTCTACCTCAGTTTCTTTATTGCCTAAGAAAAAACAATGGCAATCAATTATTTCCCAGGGTTTTGAAAAAGAACTAAAGCCTTCTTAAAGGATTTAAGCAGCACATACTGACATAGTTTATCTTTTGGTGATACATGAAATAAAAAGTACGTTAGAATGAAATGAACTCAGATCTAACCGAACATTAATTCCTGAAATTCCTGATTGCAAAGTGCAGACAGAGCAAAGGTATCATTTGTGATTGGTTTACCAGTGGTGACCTTACCTGCCAGCACAGAAGGAGGCAGCAATATGACTCCCCGACCTGATCAGCAAAACACACATCAATACCTGTACTTGGTCTTAAATTTATGCTTCCAGACCACCAAAGGTACTTGCAAAGTAGCATCACTCTAAGGAAAAGGTGTATGCACCCTTCTAGTAAATCTTTCATTAGCATTTCATTCTCCAATCTCAGCACCATGCCTAATTTTTTCCTACATAGAAATTCTGGTCTTCTGCCTGGTAATAATAGCAGAGAATAGCTGTGAGGTTGGTTCTGAGTATATGCTCTGCAAACTGGTTGGTTTACTCTGCTATTTTAAATCCCTGACTTGGTCATATGACTTCAGAACAACAGAGCAGCACAGGTTTCAAGACTATGTTGGGGAAATAAAAGGGAGAAAGGACAGATGCATGTTCCAATTCCTAAGGTTCCTGTATTCTACTTTATTAGCTTTGTCCCTGAGGACTGAGGGTGGTCTAATCCCTGTTTTTCCCCCACTCTTATCCATCCCATCCCAGCAAGTACAATAAGAGAGACAAGCTTATTGCAGAGTATTGATAACCACCTCTTCTGCTAAAAAAATCTTTTGTTATTTACTAAGAAATTGTAGAAACTTAGCAATCAAAGAAGACATATTTTCCCATCTTGGCTGAAGGGTTAAGTTTGTTCTGTTGTCTTAAATTCTATTGTGTCAAATGTGTATATGTACACAGCAAGCTGTGTGCTACTAAAGTGTTCATTAGTTCACTTGATAGCCCAGATGGTTACGGATCTGGATACAAACTAGAGACTAAATGGGAATTATATATCTTACCTTAGTATCTATAATACCTACAGTTAGGTGTTCCTATGGGCTGACTAAACATAGAAAAAAGTAAAATAAAACCCTTATAGATAAAATTGTTTCAATGGGAAATATGGTCATGCATGGGGGGGGGGAATTCTACGACCAAGGAAAGAAAATGAGCTTTTAATAAAAAAATACTGTTTTTGAGTCTAAGATAGTCACATTAATTAAGCAACCAGTGCTGCTTTGCTTAAATTACCTCAGTCTCTGCACTTGAAGAGCCTTATTAAATAGTTATGCCCCTGTATATTTAAAGAAAGAGAGTTTTATTCATTTGATTAAACTATTTTTATTGTAGAGGACTGCAGGATAATAATCCTATGTATTTCAATTCTCTCACTTCCCTCCTCTCTACCTCCCCAGAAAAGCAAACATAAAGAAGATTTTACTTTAGTCACATATCATTAGCAACCAAAGTAAATACATTGTATGTCTAGAGGTTAAAACACATGAGAAGGGGAGAAATTTATAAAGTTGTCCACTACGCCTGGACAAAAGTTTCTCATAAACACTTCAGAGTTCCTGCATCTGCTTAAGGCAAGTTTTAATATTGTACAGTACATTGCCTTTTACCATATGAATCAATCATAGATAATGTTTCATTAAAGCCCTTTGGATGGGCTTGGATGGTGGTGGATGGTGATGTAGGCCTTTCTCCTTCATCCCAGGCCACTTGTTTCCAACCCCGGCGGGTCTGCAGTTTCAGGTAGCGGCAGGTAGAAAACTCACAGGCAGGCTTCAAGATAGACCACCTTTATTTGCCCTGGCCAACATGTGTGGCCTATATCATAACCATTTACACAGGATTCCTATTTAGCCCTGCATTGTACCTTGTTCCTCAGCCATCTCCTCCTCTTGTTTCCTCCTTGTCCTGCATCCATGCAAATGCCCGTTTTGCCCCTGAGGCCAAACCTTTTGTAACCTCCCCAAGACCCTTCCCAGAAATGGGAGGGTCTTTCTTGTAGGTAAGGTTACAGGAAAAATGCAAGGTGGGGTTACAGATACCAAAGTGAAATTCTCCATTCAGCTCCAATTCACATCAAGTATGTAAGTTGTTGAGTTCATAGAAAGATGCTGTTTTTTCTCTGCTTCTTTGGTATATTAAGAAAAGTAATTAGCTATTTGTCCTGGAACACAGTGTTGGAATAAAAGTTCCTCCATGTTCCTAGAAAGAATAACAACTTTATAATGCACATGATTGAGTTCAAAATTCAGAATGCTAGAACCATAAGCAAAGCTAACATTTAGCTTTCTCTGAAGCACATTTTAGAGATGTGAGAAAAGAAGTAGAGTTTTGAAGCTTGTTATTATAATGTTGCCCCTGTTCTTTGATGGGTTTCTAAAGATGACTATGTGAGATTGGCTTCTGAAGCTAACAGCAACTAATTAAAATGGGAGAGGAAGAGGGAAACTATTGCTTGAACCTTTTAAACTGACAAAACAAACCTCAAAAAGATCTCAAATCTGATGCCCCCACAATGAGGCAAACTCAGAAAGTTTTCTGTTTGATATTAGGATAAATCAATATGAAGCTAATGAAACTCTGGCATAGGGTGATATAGCATTACATTAGCCTTAGGGGTAGATAAGAAGGCATTGTGTAGGAGGCTGTGAAATACAATCTGTACATTTTTCATTTGTGTTTAGGAAATGTCCTGAGTCCTTTCTTTAGATAAGTTAATTCAGAGACAAAGAAGCAATTTCTTTCAGAAAAAGCTATTTTTCATTTACCATAAATGAGTAAGAGTCAATTTCTAATTAGCTGTTCTACTGAAAATTGACAGAGATTTACAAATACTATCAGCAGAATATCTTTTTCAAAAGTTCATAATTTGGCATGTTACATCATTAGTTTTTTCAGAAAAGTGCCTTTCAAGAATGATTAAAGAGCTAATTTTGATATTAATGCATTTAAGTTTTTCAAATATATGCTACATATTAATTTTATATGTAATGAAACCTAGAAGTATGAGTGTCAGAAGGGATACCCAGAGCAATTGTTTGTGAAGGAAAGTTCAGAAAATAAAGTTGACTTAGTTATAATAGAATCTCTTCTTTTGTAAAAATTATGCAAAACACAATTTTGTATGATTTGTTGGATGATATATTCTATTGCCATGTTGCTTCTCCTCCCCGGGCTTTATACTTGGAAATTTTCAGATATTGAAGTATTGCTATGTGTAGAATGCCCATCTATGCTAGATCAAGATTTATCAATTACTATTTTGTTTTGTTTTGTTTTTTGGGATCACACTCAGTTGCGCTCAGGGGTTACTCCTGGCTTTACCCTCAGAAATCACTCCTAGCAGGCTCAGGAGACCATATGGGATGACAGGATTTGAACCACCATCCTTCTGCATGCAAAGCAAATGCCCTACCTCCATGCTATCTCTCTGGCCCCCAATTACTAACAATTTATAAATTTTTTGGATTGTTTTTAGGTCACACTCAGCAGCACTTAGGTGTTACTCCTGGCTCTGTGCTCAAAAATCATTCTGGCAGGCTCTGGGAACCATGTGGGATGCTGGGAATTGAACCACAGCCAGTCCTGGGTTTGCAGCTCTAGTTGTGCTATCTTTCCAGCCCCAATCATTTATTTTGTTTTCCTCTCCTCCCTTCCTTCTCCCAGTTTATATATATATATATATATATATATATATATATATATATATATATATATATATAAATGTCCTCTCACTAAAATAAAGGAATTTCATACAAAAAGTAAATATAATCGTCACATGTAAGATTAGCTAAATATATAGAAATAATTTCTAATACAATAAAACTAAGGTCATTGTCAATGGAGTTAGAAACATTGAACAGCAGGTCTCAACAGCTGGAATAAACAGCTGACCTTACATTGGACTGACTTGGATTTCATCCCTGGCATGGCATATTATACCCAAAGCATCTAGATTGACTCCTAAGCACAGAGCCAAGAGTAAGCCCTGGGCATAGGTGGATCCATCTTTCAGACTGACTAACAGAATCAGCAATTTGGGACCTGAGCTACAGTATAGTTTGTAGGGCTCTGGCCTTGCATGTGGTTCAGTAAAGTTCAATCCCTAGCATTCCACATGGTCCTCTAAACTCCACCAGGGGTAATCTCTGAGCACAGAGCCAAGAGGTTGTACTGCCAGGGATATGGCCCCATCAATCAACCAATCAATCGATCCATAATACACACATAAATACATAAATAAAAATAACTAGAAACAGCAGAGATAGTAATAATTTGAGAATCCCAAAGCATCAATTACAGTGTAATAACAGCCCCCATACATTGGAAATTGACCTTATGTATTGTATTACTGTATCTCCATCCCTAAGCCATTTCTCCTAGCTAAGTAATTATGCACTTTTGTATATGAGGGTTTGTGGAACTTCGTAGATTGTAGATAACCTATATAAATAAAGCTTTGTAGGACTGGCCAATCAGATAGTATGTAAATGAAGGATCAATAGGCAGTCTCCAAAGAAGTCAATCAGCCCCTTTCTAGCCCTCCGATCCAAAAATATGTATTTTCTCTAAGAAATCTGCTATTTTATTGGCATCTCAGAAATCCTTATCTGAGACTGGTGACTGTACTTAGCACATAGATAGAAGAAAAGAAGAAATGTGATATACCATTATCGTCCCTTTATGGGTCCCTTCTGATCTTTTAATCAAAAGATTAGTTTTGTCAAAGAGTTGCTCCTGGAAGACCTTGCATCATTCCACAGGTAGTCATACACTCAATATCCAAAGGAGGAAAGAAAAAATGAAAATGATGCTAGTTGAGATCGTATTCAAGATTTTTACTTCCATCCCCTATCTGTTTTGCTTTCAGAAATTTTATTTTATTTGTAACTTCTTATTTGTAACTACTTTTGTTCCTTTGTGTTTAGTGTCATATGGAGAGAGATAGGCTGTAGTGGAATGACTCCAGTTTGGGCAGAACGTAAAATCCTAGACCATTTTAATCACAAACTAGTTATTTTTTTCTTTTGGGCCACACCCAGTGACACTCAGTGGTTGATCCTGGCTATGCACTCAGAAATCACTCCTGGCTTTGGAGACCATATGAAACTCCAGGCATCCAACTGCGGTTCATCCTAGGTTAGCGCATGCAAGGCAAATGCCCTACTGCTTGTGCCACCACTCTGAAAAATGAGTTTTTTAAAAGACATGGCCAATTTCACCTGTTTGGGAACATACATAAAATACCAAAAGATTGTAAAAACATAGTATTAATTTTCATCATATGGTACAGAGATTTGGTGTGTTAACCAGCGGTATTTTAAATTTGAGACATCCAATTCTTCTAGTTTTGGGAAAGAGAAAAACAGAGAGAGAAAGGGAGAGAGAATAATGGTTCACTATTTATTCACTTTTCCATGCATATTTGAAGTGTAGGGGGATGGTCTTCTGTTGTGTTAAAAGTTCACTGAAACTGTAGCTTTGCTTTCTGTAGGTCTGATATTTAAAGTGCATAGTGTTCTCTTTCAGTCAGACTTTCCAAATAAATGTACTAAAAGTTCTTCTCTGAACATTCAATTATTAATTAATTCTGATCCACCTTTTCGCGGAAGCTTATTTAAGAAATCAGACATTTAAAGAGTTAGTCTAATGGTCACATTAACTGTGCATTTTCCTAGTTCCTATAAACTCCATTAATGAATTAGAGTAGCTACATAAAAGCCAAATAGTTCCTGAGCCATGTTGTCTCAACTGCTTCCAAGCTTGCTTTTTGCATTATATTAAATGTGTGTTATATGCATTATTTATTTAAATAGTGTCTTCAAAACCCTAGCAACTATGTTTGCAAAGCCTCCTCATTTATTCCCAACTTTTATTGTTAGTTTTTTTTGGAGGGGTTGGGGGTAGGTTACACCTGGCTGCACTCGGGGCTTACTCTTGGCTCTGCGCTCAGAAATCACTACTGGCCAGCTCCTCGGAGGACCAGATAGGATGTTAAGTTGAAACTAAGATGATCTTTTATTTCTTCTAATTTTTAAGTTGAACACCTTATCCATTTCTTCTCTATTCTGAGGGAGATGGATTGCCATCTTTTTCCTAAATCTTGCTGTGAAGATAAATTGTTTCTCATCCTAGGACTCAATGTTACTGCCGAGATGTGTCTACCACATAACCTTGGTGAGCCACAAAGTCACTTCAAGTTGATTGGTTGGAAACCACATCACTTGGTCCTAGCTAAATGCTGTAATTGGTTCTACTTGCATTTCCTGCTAGTACTTTGTTCTCATGGAGTTTCACCTTTCACAGCATTCAACATCAGACAGGTTTGCCGTTTGCTGTTACTGGGTTACTCTCTGCTGCTCTTCTGAATAATTCCCACTGCAACCAGTACCCTGATTTCCCGTCTTCTTTCCTTGATAGTGCAGCTTTTTCTGTTCCCCATTCTTGCATGGTGAACCAAGACATGCTTCCAGGAAAAGTGGTGGTTGTCAGATTTCCTTAACTTGTTACTGTCTCGGTGTTTGCAATCCTCTGTGCCTATGGAGGTGAATATGAAAACAATAGTTTCTTATTTTTTGTGCAGTTTCCTAGTTGTTTCTGTCTTTTTTATCTTTTTTAAGCAGCAGGACAATTCACTCTGTTATAAGAAGAGTTGTTGTCTGCAATTTATTATCAAAGTCCTTTAGCTCTACTACTATGTTAAATAATTCAAGCTATCCTGCATACGTTGGGAATTCAAGTGGGTGCAGTCTACATAATTGCATGAAAATAATAGGAGGAAAGAGAAAAATATATTTTTGACCTGGAAAAATATGTAAGAGCTGATAAGATTTTAATTTTTCCTAAAATTCCATGAATTATTGTCTGATTAATCATCTTATGTTTTTTATCAACAGATGGGTATAATCTGTGGTTTATTATCAACAAAAAGAAAACGTCTTTTAAGTGGCAAAATGTTCACATTTTCTTATATGAAAACTTCGAAGTTGGATTCTCAGGGAGTTCTTAAATAGAAAATAGACAGGAAGAGCTTCAAACATTCATTTTCCTAAAGATTAAGGACACTTTCTGATACTGAAGGATTTATTTCTAAAATGTTCAGAACTTTTTCACTTTTTAGTGTTTTTATTGACATTGAGACAATAAGTAATACTGTTATAAAACTTTATAGAAAAGGCACAAATGAAAATTAAGTCCACAAGCAACAGTTTTAATTATGTAAACCTGAGCATTAATATTTATCTTTGAAGAAAAAAAATGACCTTATTACCCAGATCTGAGAATTTGCTGCCTGAATTAGACCTCTGAAGAAAGAAGGTCTGACATCAAAAGGATTAAGAAAGAGAATAAGGGGACTGACTCCAGAGATCGGGCTGTTGTAGAACATGTCTTCCTTTGTACAGTGTTTTCCAAAGGAGCAGCTTTTATTTTCCTCATATTGTTGTTGGATTTAATATAGCACCTTTACAATAGTGTTAGCAGTTATGGTTTTGATGGATAAGTACCGCAACTCTGCCACCCTCAAAGTGCCTGATAGCCTTCACCACTGTTTTCATTAATATTTCATTTCTTTTCACTCGTCCCTCCGCTGTTGATAATCACTGATGTGTAGGATAATCTTATATTTGTTCTTCTCTGTCTGAGTTATTTTTTCTTAACATGATGCCCATCCTTTCATCCAATTTGCACCAAATTGTAAAATTTCATCTTTATAGCTACATGGTATTCCTTTGTAAACATTGTCTTAATTGACGTGATTTTAAAACATCATTAAAGGAATACAATATCTTTATAGTACATTATTTTTTTCACATTTAATTAGCAGTTACATCTGGTGTTCTCAATAGAACAACTCTAATGGATGTAGGTTGGGGACTCTATAGTTTAGGACATTTATCTGGGAACAACCAACTAATCTCATTAAAGATTCAAGAGGAATATAATGATATTTCTAATGGAATTCTCATGAGATTTTTGATGTTTAATTTTCATAGAAATTGAAAGTGGCTACTCAGATCTCATTGATGACTCACCAATCTTGATGTAACTCAAGTAGAACACATGGCAGCAGGATGCCCCTGATGACTATATCAGTGACTTCTCCTGTCATTTGAAACTCAATTTAGATCTCCTCAGAAAGATCTTTCCCTAGACAGAAGAATAAAAATATATATTCTCTGTAATATGTATTTAGTTAAGCCTTCTCCATTGAACTATCATTACATAATAGTTTGATTTCTTTTTAACCTCCCTGACAAAAATAAAGGATCCAGTAACTAATTTTAAATTGTTATATATATATACACACACACACACACACATATATATATATTTATATATATATATGATAGTTCTCAGGGAGATAGTAGAGGAGTGAGTTGCATTTCATTAGCAAAGGACCTGTTCAGGTCCTGTTTAGGACCTGAAAGATGACAGTAATAACTGTTTTCTTTGAGTATAATCACTACTATATGACTCTTGCTGTTTTCACTACATGATTTTCACATGAAAATTAATCATAATAGTCACTGAAGTTGTTCTTCTGAGTTATTATTAGAATTTGGCCAATTATCATGACCTCGGTGGAGAAGATTGAGTTGTGGCTCACATAAATAAATTAGTGTATGCAATCAGAAAATAATATGTAGATGCCAGGTGTCCCCCTATTTAGAACCACAAAGAATGGACTTCTATGTTGTTCAACATAAAACAATAATGTATAAATGAAGAGAACTAAGTGACATCAACATATGATAAAAGGCAGATAGGAGGAAATATCAAGGACATCTCTCTATTGGCACTAGATGCTATGCAGAAGACTAATAGGGCTATGCAAGACAAGGTATTGGAGGAAGATGAGGGAACGACATAGATGAGAAACATAAATGAACAACAAATATTAAAAACTCACTTCTCAGAATTAATGTAACTGTTTTCCATTAAATTATCGATCCACAATGACTTATTTTCTCAAAGTTGACCTAATGTTAGCATAAGATGGTTTGGAACTAGAGATAGAGAGCAGTAGACAAGGTGCTTGTCTTCATTGCATGCAAGCCAACACCAAATACACCAAATAAAATACGTCATACACTGACAGAAATAATCAAGAAGAGACCCTGAACACCACTAGTTATACCCTTTAAAAAAAAACTTCCTTTTCCCCTTGGTCTCTCAAACCGATGATGAGCACCT
>PVKC010026653.1:0-16046 GCA_004027635.1 Crocidura indochinensis
GTATTCTTTATTCTTTGGGGGGGGGGGCTTTGCTTTCATTATTGGCTTGGCATCTGAAAAGCCAGGACAACCATTTAGCAACTAGCAATGATCTCCTCCTGTACTGACACAATATTTTAGAGTCAAGCAATTGATGTGCAGTTGTCCCACAAGTGAGGACTCCTTTCTGCTCTTTTTATTAGCTGAGTGAGACTCTTTACAAAGTAAAAGAAACAAAACAAAACACATATAAAAGCAAAGGTCAAGAGAGTATCAACTGGTAATGTGTGAATTCACTGCTTGCTCATGTTTCCTCATTCCATGGGACGCAATATTCCTTTTTTATTTTATGGATCAACAGAAAGATAGAATCAAGGGTTGTTCATGTTTTCTCATGACTAATGACGAAACTATGTACTGAAATAATAAAATGGGTACTGTTCAATTTCCTTTGAAAATACCATTCTTATGTAGGGGAGAATGTCCTTGGGGTTGTGAAATCAGTTTTTTACTAAATTTCTTTTCTGGACAAGCAACCATGTGAGTAAACCTCATAGTTGCAGGCAAGCAGGAAGGTGTGGACTGCTCAAATGGAAGGAATGAATCAGACAGACATGGCTTCCTGCATTAGATGGCAAGCAGGGGGTGGAAGGCCAATGCTGTTACACTTGGGGGTCCTGTCAGCCTCACACGCCACTGTAGGTATCTGGCGTCACAGGTCAAGTGCAGCCTCCATGGACCCCCAATACTGTGCACTTCTGTTTCATTAGTGAATGGCATTTCCCCTGAATTGATGACTTCCCCATGAATACCCCACTACTTAGTTTCTTCTTCAGGAGAGGGGGTGCCTTTCAGCTTGTACCCCACCCCAATATTTTTCAGCCATGCCCATCTGTTCCAGAAAGGTACATTTGAACAAACACATTTTTTGTTTGTTAGTTTGGTTTGGAGAACACATCTGTTGGCTGCTCAGGACTGATTCCTGCCTCTGTGCTCATGGCTCAGGGGAATCATATGTGGTGTTAGAGTATGCACAGTAAGTATGATACTCCAGTATCATCTCTCCAGTCCATTAAACAAAATTCTTTTTATTATTCTTTGGCTTGTTTATTTGTTTTGGATTACACCAGGAAGTTCTCAGGACTGATTCCTGATTCCATATTCAGGGATCAAATCAGGAGTGACATCTTACAAGGCAAAGGCCCCACCTTGCCTAGAAAGATGGTACTATCTCTCTAGCCCATGAACAAATATATTTTACCCCAAACTTATAACTTGATGTAAGTCACTTTATTATCTCCACTAAAAATAAATTATATCAACTAAAAATTGAGCTCCCCCAGATGACAGTAAAAACACCAGCCAGAGAGTTGACATCTTTGAGGAGTAAGGGCAAGTATCCATACTCTGCCAGCACCCTAAAGAAGCTAACACCTTTCACCTTACTTATTCTTTTTGTTTTTTTGTGGTTTTTGGGTCACACCCAGCAGTGCTCAGGGGTTACTCCTGGCTCCATGCTCAGAAATTGCTCCTGGCAGGCACGGGGGACCATATGGGGCACCGGGATTCGAACCGATGACCTTTTGCATGAAAGGCAAACGCCTTACCTCCATGCTATCTCCCCGGCCCCCACCTTACTTATTCTAAGTGTGAAACCAAGACCAGTTTTATTCATCCATCTGGGAGCATTCTACCTGCAAAGCTCCATGCCCCAACTCAGGCCCTCAAAATCGAAAACAACAATGGAGAAAGTTCGCTAGGTGACTTATGCGTAGCAATTGGAGAAGAGCTTACTTAGAAATGCTATAAGGTCTGAAGAAGTGGTGGGTGAGAGACCAAAAAAGAAAAAAAAAGACCAGGACTCCATGATGCATAGAGAATCAGCTGAGAAAGTTTTAGAGTTCTCGGAGGACAAAGTCACTAATGCACACAGGTGGAAAACTCACTTATGCCGGTTCCCTGGGACCCCTTTCTAGATACTTCATGTTCTTGCGTGTTTAAAGACACAGCTGCTCTTAATAATTGTCTTTTCTCCTTGGTGCAAAGAGAGTATTTATCGTCAGCATGCTGACATTTGCAGGAGTTTTGGCTTTCTCCACTGCAAATGTGGATGATTGAAAGGATATTGCTGACACCTGAATAAGAAATCCAATGACTCCCAGCTATGTAAATTTAATTATTTCCTTGAATTTTTTTTCAGGAATCTCTTTTTCTTTCCCTGAGCTTTGGAGAAGGCCTTGCAATTTTCATTTAAAAGAAATACAAGTCAGCAGTGGTTCACCAAACAGGCTGACATGCAATTTCATAGGGGGAGAGGCGCTGTGTCTTTAATCTAATTTGAGCTCTCCGTTCCTGGCTAATGTATCTAGGGATCTTGATGTATGCATTTATAAGGAGACATCTGTAATGCAGAGGCCAGCTCACTGCGACTCTCGGCAACAGGGATAAAAAAAAATTAGACTGTATGTTCACAGCTGCCCAACATCACGATAAATCTCAATATACTCACAGATGTAGAAATATTCCCGGCCTGGCCTGAATTCAAATCCTAGAGAAAAGGGTGTGAAGAGCTGGAATTTTTCTGAGAACTTTAGCGGTCCATTTGGAGAGTGGGGCCGATTACATTCCCATCTCTTGAAGCCTTTGGAAGTATGGTCGCAAGCACTGTAGCCATCAAAGTTCACCATGTAGAGGACATAACGCTCAGTCTTATCTTCCGGGACCGAGTCCTCGTAGTGAGGGCAGAATACATCCAGGTAGTCATTGATACACACATCGATGTGGTAGTCACCTCTCTGGAATCTGTTGGAAGAAGGTGATGAGATTATTCATAATGGAAAAGCTTAATGAGCGAATGCTTAGTGATGTCAAGCTAAGAGACCAATTATCACAAGTGATGACTGTCTCCTGCTTCGAGCTGGAGCATGGTTTGAAACAATGCTTTTTACCAAATGTAAGCAATAACAAACCACTTTATGGAGAAGTTCTACTTTAGTCACTTATAATGTATTTTATATAGTAAATATAAATTCTGTATTTATAAAAATGTTATGGGACAGAGAGATAGAACTGGAGTTAAGACATCTGCCTTGCACAAAACTGACAACGGTTTGACTCCCAGTTCATTTTCTAGAACTACATATGGCCCTCTGAGCACTACCAGGAGTGATCCATGATCACAGAGCTGAGAGTAAGACCTGAACTCTCAGGATGTGGCCCCAAACCCAAAGAAAACAAATTACAATAAACCAATCAAAAATCTCTATAAATGTAATACTTTACTTTTAATTCAATAATTTGGCTGCTTTTTCTATATGAAAGTCACATGCATTGAAACAAAGCTTTCCAATTTCTAAAATAGTGCAGCAGTTAAGAAATATTTCTGAATAAATGTAAAAGTAACTTAATGAGAATTATTTTTGTTATGATTAAAAGCATTCTCAATTTTCTAAGTGAATATGAATTATTAAGAATCACGAACTTGAGAGAATTAGAAACCTAAAATTTATGATTGGGAAAGAAAATTCTTAGCACAATGTTTCCTCTTAAGAAGAAAATCAAGGGGCCAGGCGGTGACGCTGGAAGTAAGGTGCCTGCCTTGCCTGCGCTAACCTAGGACGGACCGTGGTTCGATCCCCCGGTTCCCCATATGGTCCCCCGTGCCTGCCAGGAGCGACTTCTGAGCGAATAGCCAGGAGTAACCCCTGAGCGTCATCGGGTGTGGCCCAAAAAACAAAAAACAAACAAACAAACAAAAAACAAAAAAAAAAGAAAAGAAAGAAAAAAATCAAAACCTAAATAATGGTGAAGAATTGAGTGAAAAGCTAGAAATGATGACATCTAAGGATTTCTGTGTATATTCTCTGTCATAAATTCATTTTGAACAATGAAAACAAAAAAAAACAATCTAGGGGAATAAAAGGTTTACCTACTAAAAATTATTTTATGATTGTGCTCAGTATGGAACTGAAAATAGTAAGGCAGATGGAAGTAGCAAAATCCACATTCACTTCCTTCTGAAATAGTTAAAACACCCATGGCCGAAATAGCTCAGTTGGGAGAGCGTTAGACAGAAATAGTTAAAACAGAAGGATGCTTGCCTCCCACACATACACACATACTACCCTACACTGATAATGTATATACTGATTCTCATCACATACAAAGTTTTTCTTCTTTGCTTTAATATGACTGTCCTATTAATTGAGAAGTATTTCCCAGAACCCAGTGAGGTAGGAAGTAAAAGTTGCTGCATATGTGACTTTGGAAACTCAGTGCAGAAAGAAAGCCCAAAGCACCCATTTTTACCTGCTGAGGAAATTCCCAGAGTCCTGACTGAGTTCAACATAAAACTATATTACTGCTAAAGTAATGCACCCATAAAGTCATATAATCTTCAAGTCTGACAGTCTCAGCATGAACTCTTCCCACTGATGTTAGAGTAGGTTGTTCCCATTTTAAAAATATCTTAATGCTAGAAAGTTTCTTTTTATAGAATTTTATAGAATAAATCTGCTTCTGTGTAATTTCCACCTGGTGGTCCTACTCTGTTGCCCAAAATCAGAAAAAAACAACCAAAACAACAAATCTAATTAATTCCTCCTTTTTTGAGTAGTCCATAAAACAATTGGGAATGTCAGCTACATCTCTCTGTACCTTCCTTTCTCCAGACTTGAAAATCCTGATTCCGTTGGGTGTTTCTCATCGAAAAATATTTCTCATTGAAATATTCAATTTTCTTAACCCATTTCACATTCTCCAGTTTCCCAGCATTCTCCTTAAAACTCATCATTTAAGATGTAGGAGAGTAGAACAGCAGGTAAGGCATTTCCTTGCATGCAGTCCACCCAGGCTTGATTCCTGAAGCTGCAAATGGTTCTCTAAGACCAGCTAGGCATAATCTCTGAGCTCAGAGTCAGGAGTAAGTCCTGTTGTTCCATCATGTAGAAATACTAACACTCTAGGAGCTAAATATTCACTGACAAAGCTAAATCCCCTTTTTTGAGATACAACATGTTATGAATAAAAGCTTCATTCATTTAGAGTGATTCCAGTATCTGCTGCTAGATGAGTTAGAAACCACTGGAGCTTTAGTTTCCTCACATGTAAGATGGAACTATGATAAAAATGTGCTTTACTGATCTCACATAACAGCTTCAAGCCTTAGCTAGGAAGTGTGATAAAGGCATCATGTAAATAATTTTAAGCACTATTATGTTATCTGGATATATTAACACTTAATATTAAAATACCTTAACATTAGAAAGGAAAATATCATCTAAATTAATAAAACATACAATAGCAAAAAAAAATCTAAAAAACCCTATGGACAGAAATCTTATAAAAATACTATAATCTGTGTCCAGATACCATATCCAATGGTCTATAGAAGCTAACTCCATTTGATCCATGCTTCCGCTAACAGTACATTGTTTTATAGAAAGATATTTCAGGGACCAGAGTGGTGGCAGCAAGCGGTAATGTGTCTGTCTTGCCGGCACTAGACTAGGACAGACTGCCTTTGATCCCTTCACTTCCCATATGGTCCCCCAGTCAGGAGTGATTTCTGAGTGCATAACCAGGAGTAACCCCCCTGAGCAACACCAGGTGTGGTCCAAAAACCAAAAAAAAAGAAAGATGCATGC
Source organism: Crocidura indochinensis (assembly GCA_004027635.1). Taxonomy (NCBI): domain Eukaryota; kingdom Metazoa; phylum Chordata; class Mammalia; order Eulipotyphla; family Soricidae; genus Crocidura; species Crocidura indochinensis. The sequence continues at coordinate 5,625 of PVKC010026653.1, forward strand.
GCCATCTAAAAAACACCCTCCCTTCCATGCCAGAGAGAAAATGCAAGGGTTAAAGCACCTGCATTGCATATGGCTGGCCCCACTGTATTCCTCAATAGCACAGAGGGTTCCAGAATACTGCCAGGCTCCCAAACAGTAAATGAATGAATGAATGAATGAATAAATAAATAAATAAAAACACCCTCTGGAAGCATTTATTTCTTCATATTTACAATGATTGTAGAAGTAAGTTTACTTTTTCTTCATTACTGGCAGGCAACGATTTGTCAAGACACAAGAAAAGCCTGTGCTGCTTTTAAAATATTTCTGAACATCAAGGTAACATCACTGCCAAAGTACAAAGAAGAGACACTGCAATGTTCAGATAAAAGGAGGCTGGGGCATGAATCACCGGCACTTGGGGCAGCCTGACAGTTTTGGACAAGAGCCAGATAAGAGCTGCAGCAGAAGGCAATGCCCAGATGCACTTTATATTATTATATTATTATTATGGATTTAAAAGACATACAAGGGGGAAGTTTTTCTTTTCCCAAAGTGTCACACATTTTAGCGTCTGCGAGTGCCTGACAGTTCTTACAAGCGAAATCAAAATTAAAACTGCCACTGTCCAGACCCATTCTGCTACTGCTTTTGTCTACGAATTGTTATAATGTCTCAATGCTTCCCATTCTGCTTTCCTTTCCCAACTTTCATCCCTACTAATACCTGCTAAAATGTTAATGAAACAAACCATTAGACGTTGAAAACCCATTTCTCACAAGGTTGCCCATTATTCTTTCCCTGTGACACTTTGCTCTTTGTGGGTATTAAATGAATGCTGTGGGGTTATTGTATTCCTTTTGATTTTGAACAAGGGGTCTCTCGCAGCTCAGAAGGATGAGAGGGGGCACTTCCAGCACAGCGGTTCTCATCCAACCACCTCATATCATCCAACGGATAAGCTCAGTGCTAGGGCCTAAGCATATGGTAGTTCTCAAGCCTCATATGCCAGGGACCACCAGGACCACAAGCATGTGATGCAGAAATTGAACCTGGTTGGGTTAAGCTTATCCTCTCTACCACGTGGGGCCAATTTTCAACATGTGATTGCCAAACTGTATTTTCCCTTTCTTTACAAAGAAAAGATGAGTCACTATAGGACATAGATTTGTCTGTAGATCTTTAATTTGCATAAATTAGCAGACTAATCTAAGTTACAGAATAATGGAAGATATAAACATAAAAAACAAGGAGAGGTTGGAAACTCATCAAATCTGTATAATGTGCAAGTTGGATTGCAAGTACAATCCAAAGAGATATTGAGGATTGGATATTCTAATACTGAATCACTATGGCCTTTTCTCTAGACCCAAGGTATCACAGAAACAGTCTTTTCCTTTTCTGGCCTCACTTTGTTGTTTTCATTAGTTTGGTTTGGTTTGGGAGCCACATTTAGCAGTGCTCAGGGCTTACTCCTGGTTCTGTGCTCAGGCCTCTCCTGGTGATGCTCAGAGGGCCTGGCAGAGCTAGAACCAGAGCTGACTGTTTGCAAGGCAAGCACCTTTCTACTTGTATTATTTTATACCTGTACTATCTCTCTGGTTCTTTGGGAAAGGAGTGGGTAGGGTGCTTGCCATGCACAAAGATGGCTTTAATTCAATCACTTAGACTTTGCTGTGCCCTAAAATCCAAAGTGGAATGGGGCGGGGTGGCAGAAATATCTCTCTGGTTCTGTCTTACTTTGAAGGACTTGTATATGGCTAATTCTATATAGCACATTATGCTACATCCATTATCTCAACTTGATCTCTCTCAAAAATGGCATGGAACAGATACTGTGAGTATCCATTTACAGAAGAGGAAATGAAGTACAAGAAGTCAACAGACTACTACTCAGTTTATAAAAGATGAAATTATACCATTAGCAACAATATGAATGGCCTAGGAGTTTTGGTACTTAATGTTTAATGAAATAAATAGACGGAGAAAGAAAAGAATCCTATGGGCTCACTCAAATATGGTATATATCAAAATACAACTAAATAAAACCAAACACATTTTTGAAATTAGGAGAAAAATTATAAGAACAAATCAATGGTTGTTTGCAGAAAAGTTGAAAAGGGTGAGTAAACTGGATAAAAAGGAATCAAGTGTATTGTGAAGGATGGAATTCAGCTTTTAGTGGTAAGCATATATAGAAATTGCTTTAAAAAGTGATATGCTTGATGAGCCAGAGCCAGTACAGAGATTAACACTTGTTTTGATTGTGGATGGAGCCAGATCTGGTTTGTCTCCTGAGTTCGAAATAAGTTTCCCTGAGTACTGCCAGGTATGGTCCCTGAGTATGGTGCCAGAAATGATCCCTAAAACGTGGTCCCTATGTGCTTTCCCCAAAACAAAAGCTATATATGTGAAACCTACTGAATGTTATAAACCTATATGACTTAAAAGGTATAACCAAAGTCAAGCAAAATGCTCCATATTACCGAGTTAGAGAAAAGTGAAGGAAGGTAAACATAAACAGGGGCTGGAGTGATAGTACAATGGGAAGGGCATTTTCCTTGCAAGAGGCTGGCCCGGGTTGGATCACCAGCACCCCATATGACTCCCTCTGGGCCCACCAGGAATGATCATTGAGTGCAGAACCTCGAGTATGCTCTGAGTATTACTATAGGGCGTGGCCCAAAACAAAAACAAAGAAAATCGAAAACAAAGAATTCAAGCATAAACAGACTCACCTAGAAAGAAGGCACTTTATTATTCTACTTACTGAAAGATTCAATTACCAAAGTCAAGTTTTAGGTCTACTCTGCATGTCTCAGTGGGAAGATGGGATTTCACTTCTTACCTTTATTTATTGAGGCAAACCAAACACTGGCTGCTTCTAGGATATGCTATATTATGATTTCAGATATGATGTCTTTATTTGGATAGCTGGAAGAAGTTAATTTTTTGTTTTGTTTTTTTGTTTGTTTGTTTTTGGTTTTTGGGTCACACCTGGCAGCGCTCAAAAGTTACTCCTGGCTCTATGCTCAGAAATTGCCCCTGGCAGGCACAGGGTACCATATGGGATGCTGGGATTCGAACCACCGTCCTTCTGCATGAAAGGCAAACACCTTACCTCCATGCTATCTCTCCGGCCCCGAGAAGTTAGTTTTAAGGAAGAGATCTTCCATGAAAGACCTACATGGGACTCAGAGACCCCCTGAGCTAGTCCTCAATTCGTTAGCAGGCAGCTGAAGTATAATATCAACATTCCAAATCTAGAGATATCTCCTGACTCATGTACCTCATTTCAGTCACAAAATAAATAGCCATTCACATAAAGAGATCTTTTCTTCCACTAGGAAACAGCCTTTCATGAGCTTTAGCTGATATTAAAAGAGTAAATTCACATCTAAGGAGAATGATTCCATGTGTCAGTATTTACAAATGTCATGGAGAGCAGAGTCACGGCTGAAACACATCTGAACATTACTTAGACATGTTCTTGAAAATGTCTCCTCTTTCTTCCTGATCCTTAATTCCCTCCACTGGATATGTAATTCTTTACCTCTCTGAAAACACTGCACATTATAAACTGTAAGGGTTTTGGCTGCATACCAACAAGCCAGCAATAATTACAATACAATCTCTACTAAATTATCACAGTGGTTTACAATGTAAAAAGCACGCATAGTTTCTACCTTGTGAAACGTGTTCGAGTCAAATGATCATTACCTTCACTGTTCTCACTATACAAATACCTGAAAGAAAGGGCCCTTGTTCCCCCATGGCCTGCCCTACTACACAGATTGGTGATTCTGATGACTCATGCTAATAAAAAATATAGTATCAGACTCTACAATACTAACTAATCTGTTAAGATTTGGTAGTAAACTAGTTGAGAATCAACATCATACAATCAATTCAAAGGGGCAATTTTAAAAGAAATTCAATCCAGCATATCAATTAATTCCTTTTATATTAATTCAATGAACAAAACTAAATCACAGACATTGTGATAGTTGTTGGTGACCAAGAGGCTGCCTGCAGGTGAAGAAACTTTTGTGAACTACTGATATCAAAAGGAGCAACAAAAGCTAGGACTTGAGCTAGAATATTTCTATGCACTTTTTGGGTATTTCTCTTAATCATTTTCAATGTTTACTTGATGATTGTTGGTAGCTAAACTACTTTTGATCATCCAGTTAAAACATGCATTACTATATCTCTCCTTATTTAACTCTTCTGAAGAAAGTGTGCTGACTTCTTGAACCTCAGAAATAAAATGAAATAAACACAATCTCTGCTGCAGTTTAAATGCCTCTTGTGTGAGATAACAGATGAAAATTTGTCTTTTCATTTAATCAAAAATAGTGTAAATTTCCCCACCCTTGAGTAGGAAGACAGGAGGAAGAGCTTCAGTAGAAAGTTTGACTACATGATCAAAGTTCACTTGAATAATAAAATTGTCATTTTTTTCTAATTACTTGCTAAAGTGAACTTGCTGAAAGAAGGGTCACTTAGGCCTGGAGAGATAGTATAGTGGGTAGGGCACTTCCTTGAACAACCCTGATCTGGGTTTGATCCCTTGTACCATATATGGTCCCTCATCTCACAAAAACTTTTGTGATGAGGATCCAGGAGTGATCTTTGAATGCAGAGCCTGGGTCAGCCCTGAAAATGGCATAACCCACAAACAGGCAGAAAAAATTTTTTAAAAGAAGGGACACCTGGTATTTGAATAGTCTAAGACAGTATTTCTCAGTCTTTCTGACCATGGCCTTCATCCTTTCAACTGGCCCCTAGGCTCATGCTGTGGGCCCCCATCCATGTGATTTTTGACCTGTGGCCCCTTGAAATCTAAAGGTCCCCAGCCAAGAAACTGCTCCTGAACATTCCCTACTTTAGTAGGAAGTCTCCACCTTCCTCTGTGCTGTCCTTGGCTCCCCTTTGCAAGGATAAGTTGACGTCTCTAGCTTTCTTTCCCAGTCACTGGTTCTCATGTCAGTGACCTTATTTCCTCTTCTACCACCAGATGCTCTTTTATTGTGGTAATGACAACTGGGGAGGCCAAGTCTCAAGGTCTCCCAGCTGGTGCCTTGGGTTTCAGGCTGCTGAGGAGGAGGTGAATGAGGAGGAACATCTCTGTCATCCTCCTCTAAGTTTGTCCTTACCCGATTCCCCTGCAGTTTCCTTCTTTCATTCCCCTCTCATTTGATGAAGTCAAAATGTATTTCGATTTAGTAGCTGGAAAAAGAAGGGTATGGTGCATATTTAAAAATGTTCTAAATTGGCCTTTAGCATATGTTGCTGGCACAGCACAGAGTCTGCTTTCAGGGAAATATGTACTAAGGTATTTTATCAAGGAGTTCCTGAGTGAAGCTATCTCTCAACATAAATAGACCAGCAGTGTTATTAAGAGGAGACAGGGTGGTCATTTGAGTTTAGGATGTTGGGTGACACTTTCCTCTATGTAAAGCTTTACAGGATTCTGTATGAAAACATTATTTCTCATAAACTGGCTAGTTGATTATTACATTTTAAATGTCTATTAATCTGCCCAAGGAGTGATTGTTTTCCATTACTATTCAAAAAGACTATGTGTCACTTATTTAATTACAAGGCAACATAATATATTAAGTTCTAAAATTGAATGTGAAAGAAGCATATGATGCATGGCCAAAGATTTAGCTAATCTATCTGCTTAGGTTTCTTCCCACACTTTAAACTAAATGTAGAGCAGGTGTGCAATGTTAGCACAGTCCTTAAACTCTAGTATTGATTTAAAGTCTAATCTCAAAAGGTCGATCCTCTCCAGCTTTTGAGAGTGGGATTAAGGGAGTTGGGAACATACTGGACTGTGCTCTATGGGTTTATTCTTGGCACAAAAGCTCAGCAATCATTCCTGAGAGGGTTCGGAACATATGAAGAATCGAACCAGAGTTAGTCGCATGCAGAAAGACCCTAAACCCTTATAGTATCTCTCTGACCAGATGGTTATTTTTTGCCCGAAAAAACAATGTCTTGTCCTGAAAGGTCTAATTGGTCCTACAGTAGATGTAGAATTTTGATTATAAATATGCTCTGCTAGGAGAAGTGCAGAAAGCCGTTTCTGTGGCATAACATGCTTTTTCTTGTCTCCTTCTGTTCTTCCTTTCAGCACAGAATACAAGCCTTATTGCTTTCATGTCCTAAATCTGAAGATGCTCTTTTTTTTTCCCCCTGCAGAGAGTAAAGCATGAAACACAAACAGCATCTCAAACTCAGGGCAGATAAATAATATTAGAATCACTGGGAGATAAGAAAAGATTTGTTTGGTGAAGATTAGACTTTTCATTCCTCTCATGGCTGAAACCTGTCTATCTTTCCAGTGTGTAGTCACAGGCCTGCATTTCCAACTCAAGTCAAAGGCACAGACAGTTTCACCAGGCCCAAGGTTTCAGACTACACGAGGCAGTCTACCTAAACACATCATCAGAGAATACAATGTGATTCTGGGAGGCTCTAGGATAAACCAGTATACTAAAACTCCCACAGAAGTGAAGATTTACAAGACTGAGAATGACTCACATATAAATTGCAAGGATACTTCCTACATATTATTTTGCAGCTGAAATGCTATATACCAACCATATAAGGACATTTTCATTCAACAAAGTGAAAGATACTGACAAAATATTAGAACCCAGTTGTTGCTCTCGGTAACCTTGAATAAAAAGCCAGCAACATTCTTATATATACATGTATTGGTAATAATGGATTCTACAGTATGGTATCATTGCCTTGAACATAATAACTACTGGAGATGGCAATAAAACATAATTTAATTAGCAAGTTAGAATTCATCAGAAATTTAGTAGACTAACTTACTTTGTGTGTTTGTGATTGCATTTTAAAAATAAGTGGCTTGAGGCTAGACAGTATAGACCCCTTGATCTGCTTATGAAGGACCCAGGTTTTGATCTCTGGCACCCTGCCCATATTATCCTGTGACCCCAAACACAAGTAATCCATGAGTGGAGAGCTCAACTGGGTGTGATACCCAAATTTTAAAAATTGAAAATAATTGGCTTAAACATTCCACAATTAAAAGTATTCATAAACATGGGGTCAGAGAGATAGCATGGAGGTAAGGTGTTTGCTTGCCTGGCATGCAGAAGGTCAGTGGTTCGAATCCCAGCATCCCTTATGGTCCCCTGACCCTGCCAGGAGCAATTTCTGAGCATAGAGCCAGGAGTAACCCCTGAGCGCTACCGGTTGTGACCCAAAAACCAAAACAATAACAACAACAACAACAAAAACCCATTCATATACAAAAGACATAAAATTCTTAAATAGCTCTTGCATGTTGCTTTTTTGATACAAACCACATCAGTCTTGATTGCCTTTTAAAACTGGGATCTCCCAAGAGTAATACTCTATTTCAAATAACAAGTCCACAAAATGTTCACTCCTCTAGTGTTTGAACTCATTTGGAGTTTGTTTCACTAGTTTGAATGAAGAGTTCCAAAGGAAACAAAGCATTAAATTGGCAGGACCTAAACAAGACTTTCCAACAGGAAAGGACTTGAGCTTTGGGTGACAGTCTAATTGCTTCTAAGCCCCCAAAGAGCCCTCAGACACACAGTAAGAAAGCATCAAACATCAACAGGCTAAGTCAGCTAACGAATGAACCTGACAGACGTCTCCAAAACCAACACGTCACAGATTGCTGCGAACAGTTTTCACTGAGGATTAAAAAAAAAAAGAATTATAGTCTGGCAATCAGATCACTTCGACAAAACAGGCTGTTACTGGACTCCCATCAGTCTGTCGTCTTCTTGACAAAACTCTGTTTTGTGCCCTTAGTTTTCAAGTGGAGTTTTCTGTCATCTCAAGCACATTCACATTGGGACACCTGTCTCTACACCCAGATCCAGCAGAGGCAGACACAAGCCACTGATGAACAGGGAATCCAGCCACCAGCCAAGGAGAACAGGCTTCAACAAACTGATCCTGTTGAAAAGCTGTGAGTCATTCAAATAAATAACTCCCTGCCTTAGCATTGTCAGGGATTGAGCACTTCAAGGATTTTAAGGCTTTCCTACCTTCTAAAAGAATAACAACTTTCCTGGAGTTGTATTTGATGCCCCTCTACTAACCAACTCAAACAAGGATTCGACATCTCTTAACCACTTAATGTGCAAACATGAGGGCTCGATGATAAATGATTGGCAACATGACCATCTAAGTTGGCAATGTAGATCTGACTTTTAAACTTGAGACTTGGGCCCTAAGAGACAGTGGTAGGGCACACTTGCATTACATGTGGTTGGCCTGGTTTCCATCTCTGAATGCAGAGTCAGGAGTAAACATTGAGTATAGCCTGGTATAACCCAAAAACCCATTGAAAATTAAAATAAAATTTTAAAAACTTGATCTCTGAGACTACCATTTCAAGGATATACTACCTCCATTAATTTATTGTTAAATGAAAACAGCAAATTAGAAGAAGGTAAGGCTATTTTGTATTTTAATTTGATCTACACAGGGCAAGAGTAAGCATATATTTCTCCTAGGAGTAAAGGGAGGGGGAAATAACATTATCTAGAAATAACAATAGTATCTGAAATATCACATTAGAATATAAAGTCAAATTGTTGCTGCTTTCTAAGGCAATTGACACATAACTTGCTTTTATTGGGTAAGTTAGAACTGTGGATAGCTAGATACAAACTCAGATCCAGGCATGAAAAGAAGGTAGAAGAAATAAGATATGGAGTCTAGAGAAATGTTATGGTGGATATAGTCATTGAAGTGTGGAATTCATTCATGGTACACACACAGATTTCATAGAAAACCAGGGCTGCAGTGCAAGCAAATCACTGCATCTATTATTATAATAGTCTTACAAAGATTTTTTTTAGACAAAGCATTTCGAGTGTTTAATGCATCAATAATTTGCATAATTTCTGCACATACGCGTGGCTTTACTGGATGCACAAAGGGAAACAGTAGCTGAAAAGTAATAGGCGCAGAACTTAATAATAGAAAAACTGTAAAATGTCCAATAATAATCGGCTGTGTTCTGGATCTCCTTATACGTTTTGAGAAGAGAAAATAATACAATACGCAAAGGTCAAGATAAGGGAAAAAAATAATGTCCAATCGCAGAAAGGAAAATGACCAACAGGGCGATTGTTGGAGCGATGCTTGGAAATTATGCCTCGCCTAGTAGACAACTTAAGCACCTAAGGCAGAATGAAAGTTTCTCTTGTCATTAAGTCCTCTATTCAATTACCATTTATCGGGGTAATTAAACACTGGAAAGTGATGCCAGGCTAATTGTTAGATTATGATAATTACATGTCTTTGCTGTGCTACAGCTGATCAAAATAAGATGTGGTCCCGTGCACTTAGCTAAAGCTCTTCTGTAATCGTCAGACTTTCCTAGAGTACTAGGACATTTATTACTAATTCATTACAAATCAGGCAGAGAAGCTTATTATTTGTAATGCCACCCACCCCACGCATACACACAGTCTCCTAGAACAAGAGTCCCAAAAGGTTACGAACAAACTGCTGCCTCTCATTGGCCCATTTCCATCCCAATTACACAGCTGAGCAGCATTAGGTGCCTCTATTGGAGAAGGTTCACCAGGCTGTTTCACAAAACCCCGAGGCCGCCTCGCACACTGGCAGAAGCAGCCAAGTCTCCTTCCCTTTCTGCCAATGAGTGTTCTGCTCTGAGCTGTGGTCCAGCAACTGTGCTTGGCAATCCAGGGGATCGCTGGAGTTCAGAGATACTCTTTTGCCCAGGTCAGATCCAGAGCAGGCTGGGAGATGCCCAGAGTTGGCTCTAATTTGATGAAGTCCTAGGCACGCAGAATGTGCCCCTCCTTTAAGGACATTCTAGTCTCTGTTCCTTAAGCCAGCGGCAAAAGAGAAAATTAACTTTTTCAGGAGCTGGCCAGACATCCCTCAAAGCTAGCAAACTGGGGACTCCAATTTTTGGATTGTGCCCAGAAGCAGTCCACTGTCCTAAGACATCTGGTCTTAGGAGTTGGGTGGGGCGTTAAGACCTTTCGGGTACTCCATTCCTCTCTACTCCAGGTCACTATTGGACAGTGAGGAGAAAAAGACCTGAGATGCCTCACTGGACCAATTCCTAGAGAGCTCTCCCTTGCAAGTACAAACAATTCTTTCTAGAGCATGTTCTGAAAATGCCATATGTAGTATGTAGTAGGCCTTTCCTCGGTGAGGAGACATAATGTCAGGTGACAAGTTTACTGTCAGCCACAGAGTTCAGATCATGGACCCACTAGCATCCTCGGGACCTGTTCCTGGGCAGAACTATCCCCTTTCCCTTCACCCTTGCATTCATATATTGATCCCCCAGTCCCCAATATAAATGTATTTGGAGACAGGACATCTATGGAGGTATTTAAGGTTAAAGATGGTCTTTTTTTTGGGGGGGGG